>JBBPBP010001033.1:205690-252483 GCA_037974735.1 Cicer chorassanicum
AATGACACAAAATCACATATTGGATGCACAAGATTGGTTAAAAACCCTAATTGGATTAGAATAAGCTTAAGGAGGACGAAAATCACCTAAATGTGCAACCAATTACACAAACTCACATATTGGATGCACAAGATTGGTTAAAAACCCTAATTGGATTAGAATAAGCTTAAGGAGGACGAAAATGACCTAAATGTTCAACCAATGACACAAAATCACTTATTGGATGCACAAGATTGGTTAAAAACCCTAATTGGATTAGAATAAGCCTAGGGAGGACGAAAATGACCTAAATGTGCAACCAATGACACAAAATCACATATTGGATGCTCAAGATTGAGTAAAAACCCTAATTGGATTAGAGTAAGCCTAGGGAGGACGAAAATGACCTAAATGTGCAACCAATGATACAAAATCACATATTGGATGCACAAGATTGGTTAAAAACCCAAATTGGATTAGGAGAAGCCTAGGGAGGACGAAAATGATCTAAATGTTAAACCAATGACACAAAATCACATATTGGATGCACAAGATTGGTTTAAAACCCTAATTGGATTAGAATAAGCTTATGGAGGACGAAAATGACCTAAATGTTCAACACATGACACAAAATTACTTATAGGATGCACAAGAATGGTTAAAAATCCTAATTGGATTAGAAGAAGCCTTGGGAGGACGAAAATGACCTAAACATGCAACCAATGACACAAACTCACATATTGGATGCACAAGATTTGTTAAAAACCCTAATTGGATTAGAATAAGCCTAGGGAGGACGAAAATGACCTAAATGTTCAACCAATGACACAAAATGACACAAAATCACATATTGGATGCACATGATTGGTTAAAAACCCTAATTCGATTAGAATAAGCCAAGGGAGAACGAAAATGACTTAAATGTTCTACCAATGACACAAAATTACACAAAATCACATATTGGATGCACAAGATTGGTTAAAAACCCTAATTTGATTAGAATAAGCTTAGGGAGGACAGAAATGACCTAAATGTTCAACCAATGACACAAAATCACTTATTGGATGCACAAGATTGGTTAAAAACCCTAATTGGATTAGAATAAGCCTAGGGAGGACGAAAATGACCTAAATGTGCAACCAATGACACAAAATGACACAAAATCACATATTGGATGCACAAGATTGGTTAATACCCCTAACTGGATTAGAATAAGCTTAGGGACGACGAAAATGACCTAAATTTTCAACAAATGACACAAAATCACTTATTGGATGTACAAGATTGGTTAAAAACCCTAATTGGATTAGAATAAGCCTAGGGAGGACGAAAATGACCTAAATGTGCAACTAATGACAAAAAATCACATATTGGATGCACAAGATTGGTGAAAACCCCTAATTGGATTAGAATAAGCCTAAGGATGACGAAAATGACCTAAATGTTCAACCAATGACACAAAATGAAACAAAATCAAATATTGGATGCACAAGATTGGTTAAAAACGCTAGTTGGATTTGAATAAGCCTAGGGAGGACTTAAATGACCTAAATGTGCAACCAATGACACAAAATCACTTATTGGATGCACAAGAATGGTTAAAAACCCTAATTGGATTTGAATAAGCCTATGGAGGACGAAAATGACCTAAATGTGCAACCAATGATACAAAATCACTTATTATATGCACAAGATTGGTTAAAAACCCTAATTGGATTAGAATAATCCTATGGAGGACGAAAATGACCTAAATGTGCAACCAATGACACAAAAATCACATATTGGATGCACAAGATTGGTTAAAAATCCTAATTTAATTAGATTAAGCCTAGGGAGGACGGAAATGACCTAAATGTGCAACCAATGACACAAAATGATACAAAATCACATATTGGATGCACAAGATTGGTTAAAAACCCTAATTGGATTAGAATAAGCTTAAGGAGGACGAAAACGACCTAAATGTGCAACCAATGACACAAAATCACAAGATTGGTTAAAAACCCTAATTGGATTAGAATAAGCTTAAGGAGGACGAAAATGACCTAAATGTGCAACCAATGACTCAAAATCACATATTGGATGCACAAGATTGGTTAAAAACCCTAATTGGATTAGAATAAGCCTAGGGAGGACGAAAATGATCTAAATGTTCAACCAATGACAGAAAATCACATATTGGATGCACAAGATTGGTTAAAAACCCTGATTGGATTAGAATAAGCCTAGGGAGGACGAAAATGACCTAAATGTTCAACCAATGACACAAAATAACTTATTGGATGCACAAGATTGGTTAAAGACCCTAATTGGATTAGAATAAGCCTAGGGAGGACGAGAATGACCTAAATGTGCAACCAATGACACAAAATCACTTATTGGATGCACAAGGTTGGTTAAAAACCCTAATTCGATTAGAATAAGCCTAGGGAGAACGAAAATGACCTAAATGTTCAACCAATGACACAAAATGACACAAAATCACATATTGGATGCACAAGATTGGTTAAAAACCCTAATTGGATTAGAATAAGCTTAAGGAGGACGAAAATCACCTAAATGTGCAACCAATTACACAAACTCACATATTGGATGCACAAGATTGGTTAAAAACCCTAATTGGATTAGAATAAGCTTAAGGAGGACGAAAATGACCTAATGTGCAACCAATGACTCAAAATCACATATTGGATGCACAAGATTGGTTAAAAACCCTAATTGGATTAGGAGAAGCCTAGGGAGGACGAAAATGACCTAAATGTTCAACCAATGACACAAAATGACACAAAATCACATATTGGATGCACCAGATTTGTTAAAAACCCTAATTGGATTAGAATAAGCTTAGGGAGGACGAAAATGACCTAAATGTTCAACCAATGACACAAAATCACTTATTGGATGCACAAGATTGGTTAAAAACCCTAATTGGATTAGAATAAGCCTAGGGAGGACGAAAATGACCTAAATGTGCAACTAATGACAAAAAATCACATATTGGATGCACAAGATTGGTGAAAACCCCTAATTGGATTAGAATAAGCCTAAGGATGACGAAAATGACCTAAATGTTCAACCAATGACACAAAATGAAACAAAATCACATATTGGATGCACAAGATTGGTTAAAAATGCTAGTTGGATTTGAATAAGCCTAGGGAGGACTTAAATGACCTAAATGTGCAACCAATGACACAAAATCACTTATTGGATGCACAAGAATGGTTAAAAACCCTAATTGGATTTGAATAAGCCTATGGAGGACGAAAATGACCTAAATGTGCAACCAATGATACAAAATCACTTATTATATGCACAAGATTGGTTAAAAACCCTAATTGGATTAGAATAAGCCTATGGAGGACGAAAATGACCTAAATGTGCAACCAATGACACAAAATCACATATTGGATGCACAAGATTGGTTAAAACCCCTAATTGGATTAGAATAAGCTTAGGGACGACGAAAATGACCTAAATGTTCATTCAATGACACAAAATCACTTATTGGATGCACAAGATTGGTTAAAAACCCTAATTGGATTAGAATAAGCCTAGGGAGGACGAAAATGACCTAAATGTGCAACTAATGACAAAAAATCACATATTGGATGCACAAGATTGGTGAAAACCCCTAATTGGATTAGAATAAGCCTAAGGATGACGAAAATGACCTAAATGTTCAACCAATGACACAAAATGAAACAAAATCACATATTGGATGCACAAGATTGGTTAAAAACGCTAGTTGGATTTGAATAAGCCTAGGGAGGACTTAAATGACCTAAATGTGCAACCAATGACACAAAATCACTTATTGGATGCACAAGAATGGTTAAAAACCCTAATTGGATTTGAATAAGCCTATGGAGGACGAAAATGACCTAAATGTGCAACCAATGACACAAAATCACATATTGGATGCACAAGATTGGTTAAAAACCCTAATTCGATTAGAATAAGCCTAGGGAGAACGAAAATGACCTAAATGTTCAACCAATGACACAAAATGACACAAAATCACATATTGGATGCACAAGATTGGTTAAAAACCCTAATTGGATTAGAATAAGCCTAGGGAGGACGAAAATGACCTAAATGTGCAACCAATGACACAAAATCACATATTGGATGCACAAGATTGGTTAAAAACCCAAATTGGATTAGGAGAAGCCTAGGGAGGACGAAAATGATCTAAATGTTAAACCAATGACACAAAATCACATATTGGATGCACAAGATTGGTTTAAAACCCTAATTGGATTAGAATACGCTTATGGAGGACGAAAATGACCTAAATGTTCAACACATGACACAAAATTACTTATAGGATGCACAAGAATGGTTAAAAATCCTAATTGGATTAGAAGAAGCCTTGGGAGGACGAAAATGACCTAAACATGCAACCAATGACACAAACTCACATATTGGATGCACAAGATTTGTTAAAAACCCTAATTGGATTAGAATAAGCCTAGGGAGGACGAAAATGACCTAAATGTTCAACCAATGACACAAAATGACACAAAATCACATATTGGATGCACAAGATTGGTTAAAAACCCTAATTCGATTAGAATAAGCCAAGGGAGAACGAAAATGACCTAAATGTTCTACCAATGACACAAAATTACACAAAATCACATATTGGATGCACAAGATTGGTTAAAAACCCTAATTGGATTAGAATAAGCTTAGGGAGGACGGAAATGACCTAAATGTTCAACCAATGACACAAAATGACACAAAATCACATATGGATGCACAAGATTGGTTAAAACCCCTAATTGGATTAGAATAAGCTTAGGGACGACGAAAATGACCTAAATGTTCAACCAATGACACAAAATCACTTATTGGATGCACAAGATTGGTAAAAAACCCTAATTGGATTAGAATAAGCCTAGGGAGGACGAAAATGACCTAAATGTGCAACCAATGACACAAAATCACATATTGGATGCACAAGATTGGTGAAAACCCCTAATTGGATTAGAATAAGCCTAGGGATGACGAAAATGACCTAAATGTTCAACCAATGACATAAAATGAAACAAAATCACATATTGGATGCACAAGATTGGTTAAAAACCCTAGTTGGATTTGAATAAGCCTAGGGAGGACTTAAATGACCTAAATGTGCAACCAATGACACAAAATCACTTATTGGATGCACAAGATTTGTTAAAAACCCCAATTGGATTTGAATAAGCCTATGGAGGACGAAAATGACCTAAATGTGCAACCAATGATACAAAATCACTTATTATATGCACAAGATTGGTTAAAAACCCTAATTGGATTAGAATAATCCTAGGGAGGACGAAAATGACCTAAATGTGCAACCAATGACACAAAATCACATATTGGATGCACAAGATTGGTTAAAACTCCTAATTGGATTAGAATAAGCCTAGGAAGGACGAAAATGACCTAAATGTGCAACCAATGACACAAAATGATACAAAATCACATATTGGATGCACAAGATTGGTTAAAAACCCTAATTGGATTAGAATAAGCTTAAGGAGGACGAAATCGACCTAAATGTGCAACCAATGACACAAAATCACATATTGGATGCACAAGATTGGTTAAAAACCCTAATTGGATTAGAATAAGCTTAAGGAGGACAAAAATGACCTAAATGTGCAACCAATCACTCAAAATCACATATTGGATGCACAAGATTGGTTAAAAACCCTAATTGGATTAGAATAAGCCTAGGGAGGACGAAAATGATCTAGATGTTCAACCAATGACAGAAAATCACATATTGGATGCACAAGATTGGTTAAAAACCCTGATCGGAATAGAATAAGCCTAGGGAGGACGAAAATGACCTAAATGTTCAACCAATGACACAAAATAACTTATTGGATGCACAAGATTGGTTAAAAACCCTAATTGGATTAGAATAAGCCTAGGGAGGACGAGAATGACCTAAATGTGCAACCAATGACACAAAATGACACAAAATCACATATTGGATGCACAAGATTGGTTAAAAATCCTAATTGGATTAGAATAAGCTTAGGGAGGACGAAAATGACCTAAATGTTCAACCAATGACACAAAATCACTTATTGGATGCACAAGATTGGTTAAAAACCCTAATTGGATTAGAATAAGCCTAGGGAGGACGAAAATGACCTAAATGTGCAACCAATGACACAAAATCACATATTGGATGCTCAAGATTGAGTAAAAACCCTAATTGGATTAGAGTAAGCCTAGGGAGGACGAAAATGACCTAAATGTGCAACCAATGACACAAAATCACATATTGGATGCACAAGATTGGTTAAAAACCCAAATTGGATTAGGAGAAGCCTAGGGAGGACGAAAATGATCTAAATGTTAAACCAATGACACAAAATCACATATTGGATGCACAAGATTGGTTTAAAACCCTAATTGGATTAGAATAAGCTTATGGAGGATGAAAATGACCTAAATGTTCAACACATGACACAAAATTACTTATAGGATGCACAAGAATGGTTAAAAATCCTAATTGGATTAGAAGAAGCCTTGGGAGGACGAAAATGACCTAAACATGCAACCAATGACACAAACTCACATATTGGATGCACAAGATTTGTTAAAAACCCTAATTGGATTAGAATAAGCCTAGGGAGGACGAAAATGACCTAAATGTTCAACCAATGACACAAAATGACACAAAATCACATATTGGATGCACATGATTGGTTAAAAACCCTATTTCGATTAGAATAAGCCAAGGGAGAACGAAAATGACCTAAATGTTCTACCAATGACACAAAATTACACAAAATCACATATTGGATGCACAAGATTGGTTAAAAACCCTAATTTGATTAGAATAAGCTTAGGGAGGACAGAAATGACCTAAATGTTCAACCAATGACACAAAATCACTTATTGGATGCACAAGATTGGTTAAAAACCCTAATTGGATTAGAATAAGCCTAGGGAGGACGAAAATGACCTAAATGTGCAACCAATGACACAAAATGACACAAAATCACATATTGGATGCACAAGATTGGTTAATACCCCTAACTGGATTAGAATAAGCTTAGGGACGACGAAAATGACCTAAATTTTCAACAAATGACACAAAATCACTTATTGGATGTACAAGATTGGTTAAAAACCCTAATTGGATTAGAATAAGCCTAGGGAGGACGAAAATGACCTAAATGTGCAACTAATGACAAAAAATCACATATTGGATGCACAAGATTGGTGAAAACCCCTAATTGGATTAGAATAAGCCTAAGGATGACGAAAATGACCTAAATGTTCAACCAATGACACAAAATGAAACAAAATCAAATATTGGATGCACAAGATTGGTTAAAAACGCTAGTTGGATTTGAATAAGCCTAGGGAGGACTTAAATGACCTAAATGTGCAACCAATGACACAAAATCACTTATTGGATGCACAAGAATGGTTAAAAACCCTAATTGGATTTGAATAAGCCTATGGAGGACGAAAATGACCTAAATGTGCAACCAATGATACAAAATCACTTATTATATGCACAAGATTGGTTAAAAACCCTAATTGGATTAGAATAATCCTATGGAGGACGAAAATGACCTAAATGTGCAACCAATGACACAAAAATCACATATTGGATGCACAAGATTGGTTAAAAATCCTAATTTAATTAGATTAAGCCTAGGGAGGACGGAAATGACCTAAATGTGCAACCAATGACACAAAATGATACAAAATCACATATTGGATGCACAAGATTGGTTAAAAACCCTAATTGGATTAGAATAAGCTTAAGGAGGACGAAAACGACCTAAATGTGCAACCAATGACACAAAATCACATATTGGACGCACAAGATTGGTTAAAAACCCTAATTGGATTAGAATAAGCTTAAGGAGGACGAAAATGACCTAAATGTGCAACCAATGACTCAAAATCACATATTGGATGCACAAGATTGGTTAAAAACCCTAATTGGATTAGAATAAGCCTAGGGAGGACGAAAATGATCTAAATGTTCAACCAATGACAGAAAATCACATATTGGATGCACAAGATTGGTTAAAAACCCTGATTGGATTAGAATAAGCCTAGGGAGGACGAAAATGACCTAAATGTTCAACCAATGACACAAAATAACTTATTGGATGCACAAGATTGGTTAAAGACCCTAATTGGATTAGAATAAGCCTAGGGAGGACGAGAATGACCTAAATGTGCAACCAATGACACAAAATCACTTATTGGATGCACAAGGTTGGTTAAAAACCCTAATTCGATTAGAATAAGCCTAGGGAGAACGAAAATGACCTAAATGTTCAACCAATGACACAAAATGACACAAAATCACATATTGGATGCACAAGATTGGTTAAAAACCCTAATTGGATTAGAATAAGCTTAAGGAGGACGAAAATCACCTAAATGTGCAACCAATTACACAAACTCACATATTGGATGCACAAGATTGGTTAAAAACCCTAATTGGATTAGAATAAGCTTAAGGAGGACGAAAATGACCTAATGTGCAACCAATGACTCAAAATCACATATTGGATGCACAAGATTGGTTAAAAACCCTAATTGGATTAGGAGAAGCCTAGGGAGGACGAAAATGACCTAAATGTTCAACCAATGACACAAAATGACACAAAATCACATATTGGATGCACCAGATTTGTTAAAAACCCTAATTGGATTAGAATAAGCTTAGGGAGGACGAAAATGACCTAAATGTTCAACCAATGACACAAAATCACTTATTGGATGCACAAGATTGGTTAAAAACCCTAATTGGATTAGAATAAGCCTAGGGAGGACGAAAATGACCTAAATGTGCAACTAATGACAAAAAATCACATATTGGATGCACAAGATTGGTGAAAACCCCTAATTGGATTAGAATAAGCCTAAGGATGACGAAAATGACCTAAATGTTCAACCAATGACACAAAATGAAACAAAATCACATATTGGATGCACAAGATTGGTTAAAAATGCTAGTTGGATTTGAATAAGCCTAGGGAGGACTTAAATGACCTAAATGTGCAACCAATGACACAAAATCACTTATTGGATGCACAAGAATGGTTAAAAACCCTAATTGGATTTGAATAAGCCTATGGAGGACGAAAATGACCTAAATGTGCAACCAATGATACAAAATCACTTACTATATGCACAAGATTGGTTAAAAACCCTAATTGGATTAGAATAAGCCTAGGGAGGACGAAAATGACCTAAATGTGCAACTAATGACAAAAAATCACATATTGGATGCACAAGATTGGTGAAAACCCCTAATTGGATTAGAATAAGCCTAAGGATGACGAAAATGACCTAAATGTTCAACCAATGACACAAAATGAAACAAAATCACATATTGGATGCACAAGATTGGTTAAAAACGCTAGTTGGATTTGAATAAGCCTAGGGAGGACTTAAATGACCTAAATGTGCAACCAATGACACAAAATCACTTATTGGATGCACAAGAATGGTTAAAAACCCTAATTGGATTTGAATAAGCCTATGGAGGACGAAAATGACCTAAATGTGCAACCAATGACACAAAATCACATATTGGATGCACAAGATTGGTTAAAAACCCTAATTCGATTAGAATAAGCCTAGGGAGAACGAAAATGACCTAAATGTTCAACCAATGACACAAAATGACACAAAATCACATATTGGATGCACAAGATTGGTTAAAAACCCTAATTGGATTAGAATAAGCCTAGGGAGGACGAAAATGACCTAAATGTGCAACCAATGACACAAAATCACATATTGGATGCACAAGATTGGTTAAAAACCCAAATTGGATTAGGAGAAGCCTAGGGAGGACGAAAATGATCTAAATGTTAAACCAATGACA
The DNA here is from genome assembly GCA_037974735.1 of Cicer chorassanicum. Classification (NCBI taxonomy): domain Eukaryota; kingdom Viridiplantae; phylum Streptophyta; class Magnoliopsida; order Fabales; family Fabaceae; genus Cicer; species Cicer chorassanicum. The sequence goes on from JBBPBP010001033.1 coordinate 215,544, forward strand.
CAAAATCACATATTGGATGCACAAGATTGGTTTAAAACCCTAATTGGATTAGAATACGCTTATGGAGGACGAAAATGACCTAAATGTTCAACACATGACACAAAATTACTTATAGGATGCACAAGAATGGTTAAAAATCCTAATTGGATTAGAAGAAGCCTTGGGAGGACGAAAATGACCTAAACATGCAACCAATGACACAAACTCACATATTGGATGCACAAGATTTGTTAAAAACCCTAATTGGATTAGAATAAGCCTAGGGAGGACGAAAATGACCTAAATGTTCAACCAATGACACAAAATGACACAAAATCACATATTGGATGCACAAGATTGGTTAAAAACCCTAATGGATTAGAATAAGCTTACGGAGGACGAAAATGACCTAAATGTTCAACCAATGACACAAAATCAATTATTGGATGCACAAGATTGGTTAAAAACCCTAATTGGATTAGAATAAGCCTAGGGAGGACGAAAATGACCTAAATGTGCAACCAATGACACAAAATCACATATTGGATGCACAAGATTGGTTAAAAACCCTAATTGGATTAGAATAAGCTTAGGGCGGACGAAAATGACCTAAATGTTCATCCAATGACACAAAATCACTTATTCGATGCCCAAGATTGGTTAGAAACCCTAATAGGATTAGAATAATCCTATGGAGGACGAAAATGACCTAAATGCGCAACCAACAACACAAAATCACATATTGGATGCACAAGATTAGTTAAAAACCCTAATTGGATTAGAAGAAGCCTAGGGAGGACGAAAATGACCTAAATGTTCAACCAATGACACAAAATCACATATTGGATGCACAAGATTGGTTAAAAACCCTAATTGGATTAGAATAAGCCTAGGGAGGACGAAAATGACCTAAATGTGCAACCAATGACACAAAATGACACAAAATCACATATTGGATGCACAAGATTGGTTAAAACCCCTAATTGGATTAGAATAAGCTTAGGGACGACGAAAATGACCTAAATTTTCAACCAATGACACAAAATCACTTATTGGATGCACAAGATTGGTTAAAAACCCTAATTGGATTAGAATAAGCCTAGGGAGGACGAAAATGACCTAAATGTGCAACTAATGACAAAAAATCACATATTGGATGCACAAGATTGGTGAAAACCCCTAATTGGATTAGAATAAGCCTAAGGATGACGAAAATGACCTAAATGTTCAACCAATGACACAAAATGAAACAAAATCACATATTGGATGCACAAGATTGGTTAAAAACGCTAGTTGGATTTGAATAAGCCTAGGGAGGACTTAAATGACCTAAATGTGCAACCAATGACACAAAATCACTTATTGGATGCACAAGAATGGTTAAAAACCCTAATTGGATTTGAATAAGCCTATGGAGGACGAAAATGACCTAAATGTGCAACCAATGATACAAAATCACTTATTATATGCACAAGATTGGTTAAAAACCCTAATTGTATTAGAATAATCCTATGGAGGACGAAAATGACCTAAATGTGCAACCAATGACACAAAATCACATATTGGATGCACAAGATTGGTTAAAAATCTTAATTGGATTAGATTAAGCCTAGGGAGGACGGAAATGACCTAAATGTGCAACCAATGACACAAAATGATACAAAATCACATATTGGATGCACAAGATTGGTTAAAAACCCTAATTGGATTAGAATAAGCTTAAGGAGGACGAAAACGACCTAAATGTGCAACCAATGACACAAAATCACAAGATTGGTTAAAAACCCTAATTGGATTAGAATAAGCTTAAGGAGGACGAAAATGACCTAAATGTGCAACCAATGACTCAAAATCACATATTGGATGCACAAGATTGGTTAAAAACCCTAATTGGATTAGAATAAGCCTAGGGAGGACGAAAATGATCTAAATGTTCAACCAATGACAGAAAATCACATATTGGATGCACAAGATTGGTTAAAAACCCTGATTGGATTAGAATAAGCCTAGGGAGGACGAAAATGACCTAAATGTTCAACCAATGACACAAAATAACTTATTGGATGCACAAGATTGGTTAAAGACCCTAATTGGATTAGAATAAGCCTAGGGAGGACGAGAATGACCTAAATGTGCAACCAATGACACAAAATCACTTATTGGATGCACAAGGTTGGTTAAAAACCCTAATTCGATTAGAATAAGCCTAGGGAGAACGAAAATGACCTAAATGTTCAACCAATGACACAAAATGACACAAAATCACATATTGGATGCACAAGATTGGTTAAAAACCCTAATTGGATTAGAATAAGCTTAAGGAGGACGAAAATCACCTAAATGTGCAACCAATTACACAAACTCACATATTGGATGCACAAGATTGGTTAAAAACCCTAATTGGATTAGAATAAGCTTAAGGAGGACGAAAATGACCTAATGTGCAACCAATGACTCAAAATCACATATTGGATGCACAAGATTGGTTAAAAACCCTAATTGGATTAGGAGAAGCCTAGGGAGGACGAAAATGACCTAAATGTTCAACCAATGACACAAAATGACACAAAATCACATATTGGATGCACCAGATTTGTTAAAAACCCTAATTGGATTAGAATAAGCTTAGGGAGGACGAAAATGACCTAAATGTTCAACCAATGACACAAAATCACTTATTGGATGCACAAGATTGGTTAAAAACCCTAATTGGATTAGAATAAGCCTAGGGAGGACGAAAATGACCTAAAAGTGCAACCAATGACACAAAATCACATATTGGATGCTCAAGATTGAGTAAAAACCCTAATTGGATTAGAGTAAGCCTAGGGAGGACGAAAAAGACCTAAATGTGCAACCAATGACACAAAATCACATATTGGATGCACAAGATTGGTTAAAAACCCAAATTGGATTAGGAGAAGCCTAGGGAGGACGAAAATGATCTAAATGTTAAACCAATGACACAAAATCACATATTGGATGCACAAGATTGGTTTAAAACCCTAATTGAATTAGAATATGCTTATGGAGGACGAAAATGACCTAAATGTTCAACACATGACACAAAATTACTTATAGGATGCACAAGAATGGTTAAAAATCCTAATTGGATTAGAAGAAGCCTTGGGAGGACGAAAATGACCTAAACATGCAACCAATGACACAAACTCACATATTGGATGCACAAGATTTGTTAAAAACCCTAATTGGATTAGAATAAGCCTAGGGAGGACGAAAATGACCTAAATGTTCAACCAATGACACAAAATGACACAAAATCACATATTGGATGCACATGATTGGTTAAAAACCCTAATTCGATTAGAATAAGCCAAGGGAGAACGAAAATGATCTAAATGTTCTACCAATGACACAAAATTACACAAAATCACATATTGGATGCACAAGATTGGTTAAAGACCCTAATTTGATTAGAATAAGCTTAGGGAGGACAGAAATGACCTAAATGTTCAACCAATGACACAAAATCACTTATTGGATGCACAAGATTGGTTAAAAACCCTAATTGGATTAGAATAAGCCTATGGAGGACGAAAATGACCTAAATGTGCAACTAATGACAAAAAATCAAATATTGGATGCACAAGATTGGTGAAAACCCCTAATTGGATTAGAATAAGCCTAAGGATGACGAAAATGACCTAAATGTTCAACCAATGACACAAAATGAAACAAAATCACATATTGGATGCACAAGATTGGTTAAAAACGCTAGTTGGATTTGAATAAGCCTAGGGAGGACTTAAATGACCTAAATGTGCAACCAATGACACAAAATCACTTATTGGATGCACAAGAATGGTTAAAAACCCTAATTGGATTTGAATAAGCCTATGGAGGACGAAAATGACCTAAATGTGCAACCAATGATACAGAATCACTTATTATATGCACAAGATTGGTTAAAAACCCTAATTGGATTAGAATAATCCTATGGAGGACGAAAATGACCTAAATGTGCAACCAATGACACAAAATCACATATTGGATGCACAAGATTGGTTAAAAATCCTAATTGGATTAGATTAAGCCTAGGGAGGACGGAAATGACCTAAATGTGCAACCAATGACACAAAATGATACAAAATCACATATTGGATGCACAAGATTGGTTAAAAACCATAATTGGATTAGAATAAGCTTAAGGAGGACGAAAACGACCTAAATGTGCAACCAATGACACAAAATCACATATTGGACACACAAGATTGGTTAAAAACCCTAATTGGATTAGAATAAGCTTAAGGAGGACGAAAATGACCTAAATGTGCAACCAATGACTCAAAATCACATATTGGATGCACAAGATTGGTTAAAAACCCTAATTGGATTAGAATAAGCCTAGGGAGGACGAAAATAATCTAAATGTTCAACCAATGACAGAAAATCACATATTGGATGCACAAGATTGGTTAAAAACCCTGATTGGATTAGAATAAGCCTAGGGAGGACGAAAATGACCTAAATGTTCAACCAATGACACAAAATAACTTATTGGATGCACAAGATTGGTTAAAAACCCTAATTGGATTAGAATAAGCCTAGGGAGGACGAGAATGACCTAAATGTGCAACCAATGACACAAAATCACTTATTGGATGCACAAGATTGGTTAAAAACCCTAATTCGATTAGAATAAGCCTAGGGAGAACGAAAATGACCTAAATGTTCAACCAATGACACAAAATGACACAAAATCACATATTGGATGCACAAGATTGGTTAAAAACCCTAATTGGATTAGAATAAGCTTAAGGAGGACGAAAATCACCTAAATGTGCAACCAATTACACAAAATCACATATTTGATGCACAAGATTGGTTAAAAACCCTAATTTGATTAGAATAAACCTAGGGAGGACGAAAATGACCTAAATGTGCAACCAATGACACAAAATCACATATTGGATACACAAGATTGGTTAAAAACCCAAATTGGATTAGGAGACGCCTAGGGAGGACGAAAATGATCTAAATGTTCAACCAATGACACAAAATCACATATTGGATGCACAAGATTGGTTAAAAACACTAATTGGATTAGAATAAGCTTAGGGAGTACGAAAATGACCTAAATGTTCAACACATGACACAAAATTACTTATAGGATGCACAAGAATGGTTAAAAACCCTAATTGGATTAGAATAAGCCTAGGGAGGACGAAAATGACCTAAACATGCAACGAATGACACAAACTCACATATTGGATGCACAAGATTGGTTAAAAACCCTAATTGGATTAGAATAAGCCTAGGGAGGACGAAAATGACCTAAATGTTCAACCAATGACACAAAATGACACAAAATCACATATTGGATGCACAAGATTGGTTAAAAACTCTAATTGGATCAGAATAAGCTTAGGGAGGACGAAAATGACCTAAATGTGCAACCAATGACACAAAATCACATATTGGATGGACAAGATTGGTTAAAAACCCTAATTGGATTAGAATAAACCTAGGGAGGACGAATATGACCTAAATGTTCAACCAATGACACAAAATGAAACAAAATCACATATTGGATGCACAAGATTGGTTAAAAACCCTAATTCGATTAGAATAAGCAAAGGGAGAACGAAAATGACCTAAATGTTCTACCACTGACACAAAATTACACAAAATCACATATTGGATGCACAATATTGGTTAAAAACCCTAATTGGATTAGAATAAGCCTAGGGAGGACGAAAATGACCTAAATGTGCAACTAATGACAAAAAATCACATATTGGATGCACAAGATTGGTGAAAACCCCTAATTGGATTAGAATAAGCCTAAGGATGACGAAAATGACCTAAATGTTCAACCAATGACACAAAATGAAACAAAATCACATATTGGATGCACAAGATTGGTTAAAAACGCTAGTTGGATTTGAATAAGCCTAGGGAGGACTTAAATGACCTAAATGTGCAACCAATGACACAAAATCACTTATTGGATGCACAAGAATGGTTAAAAACCCTAATTGGATTTGAATAAGCCTATGGAGGACGAAAATGACCTAAATGTGCAACCAATGATACAGAATCACTTATTATATGCACAAGATTGGTTAAAAACCCTAATTGGATTAGAATAATCCTATGGAGGACGAAAATGACCTAAATGTGCAACCAATGACACAAAATCACATATTGGATGCACAAGATTGGTTAAAAATCCTAATTGGATTAGATTAAGCCTAGGGAGGACGGTAATGACCTAAATGTGCAACCAATGACACAAAATGATACAAAATCACATATTGGATGCACAAGATTGGTTAAAAACCATAATTGGATTAGAATAAGCTTAAGGAGGACGAAAACGACCTAAATGTGCAACCAATGACACAAAATCACATATTGGACACACAAGATTGGTTAAAAACCCTAATTGGATTAGAATAAGCTTAAGGAGGACGAAAATGACCTAAATGTGCAACCAATGACTCAAAATCACATATTGGATGCACAAGATTGGTTAAAAACCCTAATTGGATTAGAATAAGCCTAGGGAGGACGAAAATAATCTAAATGTTCAACCAATGACAGAAAATCACATATTGGATGCACAAGATTGGTTAAAAACCCTGATTGGATTAGAATAAGCCTAGGGAGGACGAAAATGACCTAAATGTTCAACCAATGACACAAAATAACTTATTGGATGCACAAGATTGGTTAAAAACCCTAATTGGATTAGAATAAGCCTAGGGATGACAAAAATGACCTAAATGTTCAACCAATGACACAAAATGACACAAAATCACATATTGGATGCACCAGATTTGTTAAAAACCCTAATTGGATTAGAATAAGCTTAGGGAGGACGAAAATGACCTAAATGTTCAACCAATGACACAAAATCACTTATTGGTTGCACAAGATTGGTTAAAAACCCTAATTGGATTAGAATAAGCCTAGGGAGGACGAAAATGACCTAAATGTGCAACCAATGACACAAAATCACATATTGGATGCTCAAGATTGAGTAAAAACCCTAATTAGATTAGAGTAAGCCTAGGGAGGACGAAAATGACCTAAATGAGCAACCAATGACACAAAATCACATATTGGATGCACAAGATTGGTTAAAAACCCAAATTGGATTAGGAGAAGCCTAGGGAGGACGAAAATGATCAAAATGTTAAACCAATGACACAAAATCACATATTGGATGCACAAGATTGGTTTAAAACCCGAATTGGATGAGAATAAGCTTATGGAGGACGAAAATGACCTAAATGTTCAACCAATGACACAAAATGAAACAAAATCACATATTGGATGCACAAGATTGGTTAAAAACGCTAGTTGGATTTGAATAAGCCTAGGGAGGACTTAAATGACCTAAATGTGCAACCAATGACACAAAATCACTTATTGGATGCACAAGAATGGTTAAAAACCCTAATTGGATTTGAATAAGCCTATGGAGGACGAAAATGACCTAAATGTGCAACCAATGATACAAAATCACTTATTATATGCACAAGATTGGTTAAAAACCCTAATTGGATTAGAATAATCCTATGGGGGACGAAAATGACCTAAATGTGCAACCAATGACACAAAAATCACATATTGGATGCACAAGATTGGTTAAAAATCCTAATTGGAATAGATTAAGCCTAGGGAGGAAGGAAATGACCTAAATGTGCAACCAATGACACAAAATGATACAAAATCACATATTGGATGCACAAGATTGGTTAAAAACCCTAATTGGATTAGAATAAGCTTAAGGAGGACGAAAACGACCTAAATGTGCAACCAATGACACAAAATCACATATTGGACGCACAAGATTGGTTAAAAACCCTAATTGGATTAGAATAAGCTTAAGGAGGACGAAAATGACCTAAATGTGCAACCAATGACACAAAATCACATATTGGATGCACAAGATTGGTTAAAAACCCTAATTGGATTAGAATAAGCCTAGGGAGGACGAAAATGATCTAAATGTTCAACCAATGACAGAAAATCACATATTGGATGCACAAGATTGGTTAAAAACCCTGATTGGATTAGAATAAGCCTAGGGAGGACGAAAATGACCTAAATGTTCAACCAATGACACAAAATAACTTATTGGATGCACAAGATTGGTTAAAGACCCTAATTGGATTAGAATAAGCCTAGGGAGGACGAGAATGACCTAAATGTGCAACCAATGACACAAAATCACTTATTGGATGCACAAGGTTGGTTAAAAACCCTAATTCGATTAGAATAAGCCTAGGGAGAACGAAAATGACCTAAATGTTCAACCAATGACACAAAATGACACAAAATCACATATTGGATGCACAAGATTGGTTAAAAACCCTAATTGGATTAGAATAAGCTTAAGGAGGACGAAAATCACCTAAATGTGCAACCAATTACACAAACTCACATATTGGATGCACAAGATTGGTTAAAAACCCTAATTGGATTAGAATAAGCTTAAGGAGGACGAAAATGACCTAATGTGCAACCAATGACTCAAAATCACATATTGGATGCACAAGATTGGTTAAAAACCCTAATTGGATTAGGAGAAGCCTAGGGAGGACGAAAATGACCTAAATGTTCAACCAATGACACAAAATGACACAAAATCACATATTGGATGCACCAGATTTGTTAAAAACCCTAATTGGATTAGAATAAGCTTAGGGAGGCAAAAATGACCTAAATGTTCAACCAATGACACAAAATCACTTATTGGATGCACAAGATTGGTTAAAAACCCTAATTGGATTAGAATAAGCCTAGGGAGGACGAAAATGACCTAAATGTGCAACCAATGACACAAAATCACATATTGGATGCTCAAGATTGAGTAAAAACCCTAATTGGATTAGAGTAAGCCTAGGGAGGACGAAAATGACCTAAATGTGCAACCAATGACACAAAATCACATATTGGATGCACAAGATTGGTTAAAAACCCAAATTGGATTAGGAGAAGCCTAGGGAGGACGAAAATGATCTAAATGTTAAACCAATGACACAAAATCACATATTGGATGCACAAGATTGGTTTAAAACCCGAATTGGATGAGAATAAGCTTATGGAGGACGAAAATGACCTAAATGTTCAACCAATGACACAAAATCACTTATTGGTTGCACAAGATTGGTTAAAAACCCTAATTGGATTAGAATAAGCCTAGGGAGGACGAAAATGACCTAAATGTGCAACCAATGATACAAAATCACTTATTATATGCACAAGATTGGTTGAAAACCCTAATTGGATTAGAATAATCCTATGGGGGACGAAAATGACCTAAATGTGCAACCAATGACACAAAAATCACATATTGGATGCACAAGATTGGTTAAAAATCCTAATTGGATTAGAATAAGCTTAAGGAGGACGAAAACGACCTAAATGTGCAACCAATGACACAAAATCACATATTGGACGCACAAGATTGGTTAAAAACCCTAATTGGATTAGAATAAGCTTAAGGAGGACGAAAATGACCTAAATGTGCAACCAATGACTCAAAATCACATATTGGATGCACAAGATTGGTTAAAAACCCTAATTGGATTAGAATAAGCCTAGGGAGGACGAAAATGACCTAAATGTTCAACCAATGATACAAAATAACTTATTGGATGCACAAGATTGGTTAAAAACCCTAATTGGATTAGAATAAGCCTAGGGAGGACGAGAATGACCTAAATGTGCAACCAATGACACAAAATCACTTATTGGATGCACAAGATTGGTTAAAAACCCTAATTCGATTAGAATAAGCCTAGGGAGAACGAAAATGACCTAAATGTTCAACCAATGACACAAAATGACACAAAATCACATATTGGATGCACAAGATTGGTTAAAAACCCTAATTGGATTAGAATAAGCTTAAGGAGGACGAAAATCACCTAAATGTGCAACCAATTACACAAAATCACATATTTGATGCACAAGATTGGTTAAAAACCCTAATTTGATTAGAATAAACCTAGGGAGGACGAAAATGACCTAAATGTGCAACCAATGACACAAAATCACATATTGGATACACAAGATTGGTTAAAAACCCAAATTGGATTAGGAGACGCCTAGGGAGGACGAAAATGATCTAAATGTTCAACCAATGACACAAAATCACATATTGGATGCACAAGATTGGTTAAAAACACTAATTGGATTAGAATAAGCTTAGGGAGTACGAAAATGACCTAAATGTTCAACACATGACACAAAATTACTTATAGGATGCACAAGAATGGTTAAAAACCCTAATTGGATTAGAATAAGCCTAGGGAGGACGAAAATGACCTAAACATGCAACGAATGACACAAACTCACATATTGGATGCACAAGATTGGTTAAAAACCCTAATTGGATTAGAATAAGCCTAGGGAGGACGAAAATGACCTAAATGTTCAACCAATGACACAAAATGACACAAAATCACATATTGGATGCACAAGATTGGTTAAAAACCCTAATGGATTAGAATAAGCTTACGGAGGACGAAAATGACCTAAATGTTCAACCAATGACACAAAATCACTTATTGGATGCACAAGATTGGTTAAAAACCCTAATTGGATTAGAATAAGCCTAGGGAGGACGAAAATGACCTAAATGTGCAACCAATGACACAAAATCACTTATTGGATGCTCAAGATTGAGTAAAAACCCTAATTGGATTAGAGTAAGCCTAGGGAGGACGAAAATGACCTAAATGTGCAACTAATGACAAAAAATCACATATTGGATGCACAAGATTGGTTAAAAACCCTGATTGGATTAGAATAAGCGTAAGGATGACGAAAATGACCTAAATGTTCAACCAATGACACAAAATGAAACAAAATCACATATTGGATGCACAAGATTGGTTAAAAACGCTAGTTGGATTTGAATAAGCCTAGGGAGGACTTAAATGACCTAAATGTGCAACCAATGACACAAAATCACTTATTGGATGCACAAGAATGGTTAAAAACCCTAATTGGATTTGAATAAGCCTATGGAGGACGAAAATGACCTAAATGTGCAACCAATGATACAGAATCACTTATTATATGCACAAGATTGGTTAAAAACCCTAATTGGATTAGAATAATCCTATGGAGGACGAAAATGACCTAAATGTGCAACCAATGACACAAAATCACATATTGGATGCACAAGATTGGTTAAAAATCCTAATTGGATTAGATTAAGCCTAGGGAGGACGGAAATGACCTAAATGTGCAACCAATGACACAAAATGATACAAAATCACATATTGGATGCACAAGATTGGTTAAAAACCCTAATTGGATTAGAATAAGCTTAAGGAGGACGAAAACGACCTAAATGTGCAACCAATGACACAAAATCACAAGATTGGTTAAAAACCCTAATTGGATTAGAATAAGCTTAAGGAGGACGAAAATGACCTAAATGTGCAACCAATGACTCAAAATCACATATTGGATGCACAAGATTGGTTAAAAACCCTAATTGGATTAGAATAAGCCTAGGGAGGACGAAAATGATCTAAATGTTCAACCAATGACAGAAAATCACATATTGGATGCACAAGATTGGTTAAAAACCCTGATTGGATTAGAATAAGCCTAGGGAGGACGAAAATGACCTAAATGTTCAACCAATGACACAAAATAACTTATTGGATGCACAAGATTGGTTAAAGACCCTAATTGGATTAGAATAAGCCTAGGGAGGACGAGAATGACCTAAATGTGCAACCAATGACACAAAATCACTTATTGGATGCACAAGGTTGGTTAAAAACCCTAATTCGATTAGAATAAGCCTAGGGAGAACGAAAATGACCTAAATGTTCAACCAATGACACAAAATGACACAAAATCACATATTGGATGCACAAGATTGGTTAAAAACCCTAATTGGATTAGAATAAGCTTAAGGAGGACGAAAATCACCTAAATGTGCAACCAATTACACAAACTCACATATTGGATGCACAAGATTGGTTAAAAACCCTAATTGGATTAGAATAAGCTTAAGGAGGACGAAAATGACCTAATGTGCAACCAATGACTCAAAATCACATATTGGATGCACAAGATTGGTTAAAAACCCTAATTGGATTAGGAGAAGCCTAGGGAGGACGAAAATGACCTAAATGTTCAACCAATGACACAAAATGACACAAAATCACATATTGGATGCACCAGATTTGTTAAAAACCCTAATTGGATTAGAATAAGCTTAGGGAGGACGAAAATGACCTAAATGTTCAACCAATGACACAAAATCACTTATTGGATGCACAAGATTGGTTAAAAACCCTAATTGGATTAGAATAAGCTTAGGGAGGACGAAAATGACCTAAATGTTCAACCAATGACACAAAATCACTTATTGGATGCACAAGATTGGTTAAAAACCCTAATTGGATTAGAATAAGCCTAGGGAGGACGAAAGTGACCTACATGTGCAACCAATGAAAGAAAATCACATATTGGATGCACAAGATTGGTGAAAACCCCTAATTGGATTAGAATAAGCCTAGGGATGACGAAAATGACCTAAATGTTCAACCAATGACACAAAATGAAACAAAATCACATATTGGATGCACAAGATTGGTTAAAAGTCCTAATTGGATTTGAATAAACCTAGGGAGGACCAAAATGACCTAAATGTGCAACCAATGACACAAAATCACTTATTGGATGCACAAGATTGGTTAAAAACCCTAATTGGATTAGAATAAGCCTATGGAGGACGAAAATGACCTAAATGTGCAACCAATGACACAAAATCACATATTTGATGCACAAGATTGGTTAAAAACCCTAATTGGATTAGGAGAAGCCTAGGGAGGACGAAAATGACCTAAATGTTCAACCAATGACACAAAATCACATATTGGATGCACCAGATTTGTTAAAAACCCTAATTGGATTAGAATAAGCTTAGGGAGGACGAAAATGACCTAAATGTTCAACCAATGACACAAAATCACTTATTGGATGCACAAGATTGGTTAAAAACCCTAATTGGATTAGAATAAGCCTAGGGAGGACGAAAGTGACCTACATGTGCAACCATTGACAGAAAATCACATATTGGATGCACAAGATTGGTTAAAAACCCTAATTGGATTAGAATAAGCCTATGGAGGAGGAAAATGACCTAAATGTGCAACCAATGACACAAAATCACATATTGGATGCACAAGATTGGTTAAAAACCCTAATTGGATTAGGAGAAGCCTAGGGAGGACGAAAATGACCTAAATGTTCAACCAATGACACAAAATGACACAAAATCACATATTGGATGCACCAGATTTGTTAAAAACCCTAATTGGATTAGAATAAGCTTAGGGAGGCAAAAATGACCTAAATGTTCAACCAATGACACAAAATCACTTATTGGATGCACAAGATTGGTTAAAAACCCTAATTGGATTAGAATAAGCCTAGGGAGGACGAAAATGACCTAAATGTGCAACCAATGACACAAAATCACATATTGGATGCTCAAGATTGAGTAAAAACCCTAATTGGATTAGAGTAAGCCTAGGGAGGACGAAAATGACCTAAATGTGCAACCAATGACACAAAATCACATATTGGATGCACAAGATTGGTTAAAAACCCAAATTGGATTAGGAGAAGCCTAGGGAGGACGAAAATGATCTAAATGTTAAACCAATGACACAAAATCACATATTGGATGCACAAGATTGGTTTAAAACCCTAATTGGATTAGAATACGCTTATGGAGGACGAAAATGACCTAAATGTTCAACACATGACACAAAATTACTTATAGGATGCACAAGAATGGTTAAAAATCCTAATTGGATTAGAAGAAGCCTTGGGAGGACGAAAATGACCTAAACATGCAACCAATGACACAAACTCACATATTGGATGCACAAGATTTGTTAAAAACCCTAATTGGATTAGAATAAGCCTAGGGAGGACGAAAATGACCTAAATGTTCAACCAATGACACAAAATGACACAAAATCACATATTGGATGCACATGATTGGTTAAAAACCCTAATTCGATTAGAATAAGCCAAGGGAGAACGAAAATGATCTAAATGTTCTACCAATGACACAAAATTACACAAAATCACATATTGGATGCACAAGATTGGTTAAAGACCCTAATTTGATTAGAATAAGCTTAGGGAGGACAGAAATGACCTAAATGTTCAACCAATGACACAAAATCACTTATTGGATGCACAAGATTGGTTAAAAACCCTAATTGGATTAGAATAAGCCTATGGAGGACGAAAATGACCTAAATGTGCAACTAATGACAAAAAATCAAATATTGGATGCACAAGATTGGTGAAAACCCCTAATTGGATTAGAATAAGCCTAAGGATGACGAAAATGACCTAAATGTTCAACCAATGACACAAAATGAAACAAAATCACATATTGGATGCACAAGATTGGTTAAAAACGCTAGTTGGATTTGAATAAGCCTAGGGAGGACTTAAATGACCTAAATGTGCAACCAATGACACAAAATCACTTATTGGATGCACAAGAATGGTTAAAAACCCTAATTGGATTTGAATAAGCCTATGGAGGACGAAAATGACCTAAATGTGCAACCAATGATACAGAATCACTTATTATATGCACAAGATTGGTTAAAAACCCTAATTGGATTAGAATAATCCTATGGAGGACGAAAATGACCTAAATGTGCAACCAATGACACAAAATCACATATTGGATGCACAAGATTGGTTAAAAATCCTAATTGGATTAGATTAAGCCTAGGGAGGACGGAAATGACCTAAATGTGCAACCAATGACACAAAATGATACAAAATCACATATTGGATGCACAAGATTGGTTAAAAACCCTAATTGGATTAGAATAAGCTTAAGGAGGACGAAAACGACCTAAATGTGCAACCAATGACACAAAATCACATATTGGACGCACAAGATTGGTTAAAAACCCTAATTGGATTAGAATAAGCTTAAGGAGGACGAAAATGACCTAAATGTGCAACCAATGACTCAAAATCACATATTGGATGCACAAGATTGGTTAAAAACCCTAATTGGATTAGAATAAGCCTAGGGAGGACGAAAATGACCTAAATGTTCAACCAATGACACAAAATCACATATTGGATGCACAAGATTGGTCAAAAACCCTAATTGGATTAGAATAAGCCTAGGGAGGACGAAAATGACCTAAATGTTCAACCAATGACACAAAATCACATATTGGATGCACAAGATTGGTTAAAAACCCTAATTGGATTAGAATAAGCCTAGGGAGGACGAAAATGACCTAAATGTTAAACCAATGACACAAAATGGCACAAAATCACATATTGGATGCACAAGATTGGTTAAAAACCCTAATTGGATTAGAATTAGCCTAGGGAGGACGAAAATGACCTAAATGTGCAACCAATGACACAAAATCACATATTGGATGCACAAGATTGGTTAAAAACCCTAATTGGATTAGAATAAGCATAGGGAGGACGAAAATGACCTAAATGTGCAACCAATGACACAAAATCACTTATTGGATGCACAAGATTGGTTAAAAACCCTAATTGGATTAGAATAAGCATACGGAGGACGAAAATGACCTAAATGTTCAACCAATGACACAAAATCACATATTGGATGCACAAGATTGGTTAAAAACCCTAATTGGATTAGAATAAGCTTAGGGAGGACGAGAATCACCTAAATGTTCATCCAATGACACAAAATCACTTATTGGATGCACAAGATTGGTTAAAAACCCTAATTGGATTAGAATAAGCCTAGGGAGGACGAAAATGACCTAAAAGTGCAACCAATGACACAAAATCACATATTGGATGCTCAAGATTGAGTAAAAACCCTAATTGGATTAGAGTAAGCCTAGGGAGGACGAAAAAGACCTAAATGTGCAACCAATGACACAAAATCACATATTGGATGCACAAGATTGGTTAAAAACCCAAATTGGATTAGGAGAAGCCTAGGGAGGACGAAAATGATCTAAATGTTAAACCAATGACACAAAATCACATATTGGATGCACAAGATTGGTTTAAAACCCTAATTGAATTAGAATATGCTTATGGAGGACGAAAATGACCTAAATGTTCAACACATGACACAAAATTACTTATAGGATGCACAAGAATGGTTAAAAATCCTAATTGGATTAGAAGAAGCCTTGGGAGGACGAAAATGACCTAAACATGCAACCAATGACACAAACTCACATATTGGATGCACAAGATTGGTTAAAAACCCTAATTGGATTAGAATAAGCCTAGGGAGGACGAAAATGACCTAAATGTTCAACCAATGACACAAAATGACACAAAATCACATATTGGATGCACATGATTGGTTAAAAACCCTAATTCGATTAGAATAAGCCAAGGGAGAACGAAAATGACCTAAATGTTCTACCAATGACACCAAATCACATATTGGATGCACAAGATTGGTTAAAAACCCTAATTTGATTAGAATAAGCTTAGGGAGGACGGAAATGACCTAAATGTTCAACCAATGACACAAAATCACTTATTGGATGCACAAGATTGGTTAAAAACCCTAATTGGATTAGAATAAGCCTAGGCAGGACGAAAATGACCTAAATGTGCAACCAATGACACAAAATCACATATTGGATGCACAAGATTGGTTAAAACCCCTAATTGGATTAGAATAAGCCTAGGGATGACGAAAATGACCTAAATGTTCAACCAATGACACAAAATGAAACAAAATCACATATTAGATGCACAAGATTGGTTAAAAACGCTAGTTGGATTTGAATAAGCCTAGGGAGGAATTAAATGACCTAAATGTGCAACCAATGACACAAAATCACTTATTGGATGCACAAGAATGGTTAAAAACCCTAATTGGATTTGAATAAGCCTGTGGAAGACGAAAATGACCTAAATGTACAACCAATGATACAAAATCACTTATTATATGCACAAGATTGGTTAAAAACCCTAATTGGATTAGAAAAATCCTAGGGAGGACAAAAATGACCTAAATGTGCAACCAATGACACAAAATCACATATTGGATGCACAAGATTGGTTAAAAACCCTGATTGGATTAGAATAAGCCTAGGGAGGACGAAAATGACCTAAATGTTCAACCAATGACAGAAAATAACTTATTGGATGCACAAGATTGGTTAAAAACCCTAATTGGATTAGAATAAGTCTAGGGAGGACGAGAATGACCTAAATGTGCAACCAATGACACAAAATCACATATTGGATGCACAAGATTGGTTTAAAATCCTAATTGGATTAGAATAAGCTTAGGGAGGACGAAAATGACCTAAATTTTCAACCAATGACACAAAATCACTTATTGGATGCACAAGATTGGTTAAAAACCCTAATTGGATTAGAATAAGCCTAGGGAGGACGAAAATGACCTACATGTGCAACCAATGACAGAAAATCACATATTGGAGGCACAAGATTGGTGAAAACCCCTAATTGGATTAGAATAAGCCTAGGGATGACGTAAATGACCTAAATGTTCAACCAATGACACAAAATGAAACAAAATCACATATTGGATGCACAAGATTGGTTAAAAGTCCTAATTGGATTAGAATAAGCCTAGGGAAGACCAAAATGACCTAAATGTGCAACCAATGACACAAAATCACTTATTGGATGCACAAGATTGGTTAAAAACCCTAATTGGATTAGAATAAGCCTAGGGAGGACGAAAATGACCTAAATGTGCAACCAATGACACAAAATCACATATTGGATGCACAAGATTGGTTAAAAACCCTAATTGGATTAGGAGAAGCCTAGGGAGGACGAAAATGATCTAAATGTTCAACAAATGACACAAAATCACATATTGGATGCACAAGATTGGTTAAAAACCCTAATTGGATTAGAATAAGCTTAGGGAGGATGAAAATGACCTAAATGTTCAACACATGACACAAAATTACTTATAGGATGCACAAGAATGGTTAAAAATCCTAATTGGATTAGAATAAGCCAAGGAAGGACGAAAATGACCTAAACATGCAACCAATGACACAAACTCAAATATTGGATGCACAAGATTGGTTAAAAACCCTAATTGGATTAGAATAAGCCTAGGGAGGAAGAAAATGACCTAAATGTTCAACCAATGACACAAAATGACACAAAATCACATATTGGATGCACAAGATTGGTTAAAAACCCTAATTGGATTAGAATAAGCTTAGGGAGGACGAAAATAACCTAAATGTGCAACCAATGACACAAAATCACATATTGGATGCACAAGATTGGTTAAAAACCCTAATTGGATTAGAATAAACCTAGGCAGGACGAAAATGACCTAAATGTTCAACCAATGATACAAAATGAAACAAAATCACATATTGGATGCACAAGATTGGTTAAAAACCCTAATTCGATTAGAATAAGCCAAGGGAGAACGAAAATGACCTAAATGTTCTACCAATGACACAAAATTACACAAAATCACATATTGGATGCACAAGATTGGTTAAAAACCCAAATTGGATTAGAATAAGCTTAGGGAGGACGGAAATGACCTAAATGTTCAACCAATGACACAAAATCACTTATTAGATGTACAAGATTGGTTAAAAACCCTAATTGGCTTAGAATAAGCCTAGGGAGGACGAAAATGACCTAAATGTGCCACCAATGACACAAAATGACACAAAATCACATATTGGATACACAAGATTGGTTAAAACCCCTAACTGGATTAGAATAAGCTTAGGGACGATGAAAATGACCTAAATGTTCAACCAATGACACAAAATCACTTATTGGATGCACAAGATTGGTTAAAAACCCTAATTAGATTAGAATAAGCCTAGGGAGGACGAAAATGACCTAAACATGCAACCAATGACACAAACACACATATTGGATGCACCAGATTGGTTAAAAACCCTAATTGGATTAGAATAAGCTTAGGGAGGGCAAAAATTAACTAAATGTGCAACCAATGACACAAAATCACATATTGGATGCACAAGATTGGTTAAAAACCCTAATTGGATTATAATAAGCCTAGGGAGGACGAAAATGACCTAAACATGCAACCAATGACACAAAATCACATATTGGATGCAACAGATTGGTTAAAAACCCTAATTGGATTAGAATAAGCTTAGGGAGGACAAAAATTAACTAAATGTGCAACCAATGACACAAAATCACATATTGGATGCACAAGATTGGTTAAAAACCCTAATTGGATTATAATAAACCTAGGGAGGACGAAAATGACCTAAATGTTCAACCAATGACACAAAATGACACAAAATCACATATTGGATGCACAAGATTGGTTAAAAACCCTAATTGGATTAGAATAAGGTTAGGGAGGACGGAAATGACCTAAATGTTCAACCAATGACACAAAATCACTTATTGGATGTACAAGATTGGTTAAAAACCCTAATTGGATTAGAATAAGCCTAGGGAGGACGAAAATGACCTAAATGTTCAACCAATGACACAAAATCACTTATTGGATGTACAAGATTGGTTAAAAACCCTAATTGGATTAGAATAAGCCTAGGGAGGACGAAAATGACCTAAATGTGCAACCAATGACACAAAATGACACAAAATCACATATTGGATGCACAAGATTGGTTAAAACCCCTAATTGGATTAGAATAAGCTTAGGGACGATGAAAATGACCTAAATGTTCAACCAATGACACAAAATCACTTATTGGATGCACAAGATTGGTTAAAAACCCTAATTGGATTAGAATAAGCCTAGGGAGGACGAAAATGACCTAAATGTGCAACCAATGACACAAAATCACATATTGGATGCACAAGATTGGTTAAAAACCCTAATTGGAATAAAATAAGCTTAGGGAGGACAAAAATGACCTAACTGTTTAACCAATGACACAAAATCACTTATTGGATGCACAAGATTGGTTAAAAACCCTAATTGGATTAGAATAAGCCTAGGGAGAAAGAAAATGACCTAATTGTGCAACCAATGACACGAAATGACACAAAATCACATATGGGATGCACAAGATTGGTTAAAATCCCTAATTGGATTAGAATAAGCTTAAGGAGGACGAAAATTACCTAAATGATCAACCAATGACACAAAATCACTTATGGGATGCACAAGATTGGTTAAAAACCCTAATTGGATTAGAATAAGCCTACGGATGACGAAAATGACCTAAATGTGCAACCAATGACACAAAATCACATATTGGATGCACAAGATTGGTGAAAACCCCTAATTGGATTAGAATAAGCCTAGGGATGACGAAAATGACCTAAATGTTCAACCAATGACACAAAATGAAACAAAATCACATATTGGATGCACAAGATTGGTTAAAAACCCTAGTTCGATTTGAATAAGCCTAGGGAGGACTTAAATGACCTAAATGTGCAACCAATGACACAAAATCACTTATTGGATGCACAAGATTGGTTAGAAACCCCAATTGGATTTGAATAAGCCTATGGAGGACGAAAATGACCTAAATGTGCAACCAATGATACAAAATCACTTATTATATGCACAAGATTGGTTAAAAACCCTAATTGGATTAGAATAATCCTAGGGAGGACGAAAATGACCTAAATGTGCAACCAATGACACAAAATCACATATTGGATGCACAAGATTGGTGAAAACCCCTAATTGGATTAGAATAAGCCTAGGGATGACGAAAATGACCTAAATGTTCAACCAATGACACAAAATGAAACAAAATCACATATTCGATGCACAAGATTGGTTAAAAACGCTAGTTGGATTTGAATAAGCCTAAGGAGGACTTAAATGACCTAAATGTGCAACCAATGACACAAAATCACTTATTGGATGCACAAGAATGGTTAAAAACCCTAATTGGATTTGAATAAGCCTATGGAGGACGAAAATGACCTAAATGTGCAACCAATGACACAAAATCACATATTGGATGCACAAGATTGGTTAAAAACCCTAATTCGATTAGAATAAGCCTAGGGAGAACGAAAATGACCTAAATGTTCAACCAATGACACAAAATGACACAAAATCACATATTGGATGCACAAGATTGGTTAAAAACCCTAATTGGATTAGAATAAGCTTAGGGAGGACCAAAATGACCTAAATGTGCAACCAATGACACAAAATCACATATTGGATGGACAAGATTGGTTAAAACCCCTAATTGGATTAGAATAAACCTAGGGAGGACGAAAATGACCTAAATGTTCAACCAATGACACAAAATGAAACAAAATCACATATTGGATGCACAAGATTGGTTAAAAACCCTAATTTGATTAGAATAAGCCAAGGGAGAACGAAAATGACCTAAATGTTCTACCAATGACACAAAATTACACAAAATCACATATTGGATGCACAAGATTGGTTAAAAACCCTAATTGGATTAGAATAAGCTTAGGGAGGACGGAAATGACCTAAATGTTCAACCAATGACACAAAATCACTTATTGGATGTACAAGATTGGTTAAAAACCCTAATTGGATTAGAATAAGCCTAGGGAGGACGAAAATGACCTAAATGTGCAACCAATCACACAAAATGACACAAAATCACATATTGGATGAACAAGATTGGTTAAAACCCCTAATTGGATTAGAATAAGCTTAGGGACGACGAAAATGACCTAAATGTTCAACCAATGACACAAAATCACTTATTGGATGCACAAGATTGGTTAAAAACCCTAATTAGATTAGAATAAGCCTAGGGAGGACGAAAATGACCTAAATGTGCAACCAATGACACAAAATCACATATTGGATGCACAAGATTGGTTAAAAACCCTAATTCGATTAGAATAAGCCTAGGGAGAACGAAAATGACCTAAATGTTCAACCAATGACACAAAATGACACAAAATCACATATTGGATGCACAAGATTGGTTAAAAACCTTAATTGGATTAGAATAAGCTTAAGGAGGACGAAAATGACCTAAATGTGCAACCAATTACACAAAATCACATATTGGATGCACAAGATTGGTTAAAAACACTAATTGGATTAGATTAAACCTAGGGAGGACGAAAATGACCTAAATGTGCAACCAATGACAAAAAATCACTTATTGGATGCACAAGATTGGTTAAAAACCCTAATTGGATTAGAATAAGCCTAGGGAGGACGAAAATGATCAAAATATTCAACCAATGACACAAAATCTTGTATTGGATGTACAAGATTTGTTTAAAACCCTAATTGGATTAGAATAAGCTTAGGGAGGACGAAAATTAACTAAATGTGCAACCAATGACACAAAATCACATATTGGATGCACAAGATTGGTTAAAAACCCAAATTGGATTAGGAGAAGCCTAGGGAGGACGAAAATGATCTAAATGTTCAACCAATGACACAAAATCACATATTGGATGCACAAGATTGGTTAAAAACCCTAATTGGATTAGAATAAGCTTAGGGAGGACGAAAATGACCTAAATGTTCAACACATGACACAAAATTACTTATAGGATGCACAAGAATGGTTAAAAATCCTAATTGGATTAGAATAAGCCTAGGGAGGACGAAAATGGCCTAAACATGCAACCAATGACACAAACTCACATATTGGATGCACAAGATTGGTTAAAAACCCTAATTGGATTAGAATAAGCCTAGGGAGGACGAAAATGACCTAAATGTTCAACCAATGATACAAAATGACACAAAATCACATATTGGATGCACAAGATTGGTTAAAAACCCTAATTGGATTAGAATAAGCTTAGGGAGGACCAAAATGACCTAAATGTGTAACCAATGACACAAAATCACATATTGGATGGACAAGATTGGTTAAAAACCCTAATTGGATTAGAATAAACCTAGGGTGGACGAAAATGACCTAAATGTTCAACCAATGACACAAAATGAAACAAAATCACATATTGGATGCACAAGATTGGTTAAAAACCCTAATTCGATTAGAATAAGCCAAGGGAGAACGAAAATGACCTAAATATTCTACCAATGACACAAAATTACACAAAATCACATATTGGATGCACAAGATTGGTTAAAAACCCTAATTGGATTAGAATAAGCTTAGGGAGGACGGAAATGACCTAAATGTTCAACAAATGACACAAAATGACACAAAATCACATATGGATGCACAAGATTGGTTAAAACCCCTAATTGGATTAGAATAAGGTTAGGGACGACGAAAATGACCTAAATGTTCAACCAATGACACAAAATCACTTATTGGATGCACAAGATTGGTAAAAAACCCTAATTGGATTAGAATAAGCCTAGGGAGGACGAAAATGACCTAAATGTGCAACCAATGACACAAAATCACATATTGGATGCACAAGATTGGTGAAAACCCCTAATTGGATTAGAATAAGCCTAGGGATGACGAAAATGACCTAAATGTTCAACCAATGACACAAAATGAAACAAAATCACATATTCGATGCACAAGATTGGTTAAAAACGCTAGTTGGATTTGAATAAGCCTAAGGAGGACTTAAATGACCTAAATGTGCAACCAATGACACAAAATCACTTATTGGATGCACAAGAATGGTTAAAAACCCTAATTGGATTTGAATAAGCCTATGGAGGACGAAAATGACCTAAATGTGCAACCAATGACACAAAATCACATATTGGATGCACAAGATTGGTTAAAAACCCTAATTCGATTAGAATAAGCCTAGGGAGAACGAAAATGACCTAAATGTTCAACCAATGACACAAAATGACACAAAATCACATATTGGATGCACAAGATTGGTTAAAAACCCTAATTGGATTAGAATAAGCTTAGGGAGGACCAAAATGACCTAAATGTGCAACCAATGACACAAAATCACATATTGGATGGACAAGATTGGTTAAAACCCCTAATTGGATTAGAATAAACCTAGGGAGGACGAAAATGACCTAAATGTTCAACCAATGACACAAAATGAAACAAAATCACATATTGGATGCACAAGATTGGTTAAAAACCCTAATTTGATTAGAATAAGCCAAGGGAGAACGAAAATGACCTAAATGTTCTACCAATGACACAAAATTACACAAAATCACATATTGGATGCACAAGATTGGTTAAAAACCCTAATTGGATTAGAATAAGCTTAGGGAGGACGGAAATGACCTAATTGTTCAACCAATGACACAAAATCACTTATTGGATGCACAAGATTGGTTAAAAACCCTAATTGGATTAGAATAAGCTTAAGGAGGACGAAAACGACCTAAATGTGCAACCAATGACACAAAATCACATGTTGGATGCACAAGATTGGTTAAAAACCCTAATTGGATTAGAATAAGCTTAGGGACGACGAAAATGACCTAAATGTTCAACCAATGACACAAAATCACTTATTGGATGCACAAGATTGGTTAAAAACCCTAATTGGATTAGAATAAGCTTAAGGAGGACCAAAATGACCTAAATGTGCAACCAATGACACAAAATCACATATTGGATGGACAAGATTGGTTAAAAACCCTAATTGGATTAGAATAAACCTAGGGAGGACGAAAATGACCTAAATGTTCAACCAATGACACAAAATGAAACAAAATCACATATTGGATGCACAAGATTGGTTAAAAACCCTAATTGGATTAGAATAAGCTTAGGGAGGACGAAAATGACCTAAATGTTCAACACATGACACAAAATTACTTATAGGATGCACAAGAATGGTTAAAAATCCTAATTGGATTAGAATAAGCCTAGGGAGGACGAAAATGACCTAAACATGCAACCAATGACACAAACTCACATATTGGATGCACAAGATTGGTTAAAAACCCTAATTGGATTAGAATAAGCCTAGGGAGGACGAAAATGACCTAAATGTTCAACCAATGACACAAAATCACATATTGGATGCACAAGATTGGTTAAAAACCCTAATTGGATTAGAATAAGCTTAGGGAAGACGAAAATGACCTAAATGTGCAACCAATGACACAAAGTCACATATTGGATGGACAAGATTGGTTAAAAACCCTAATTGGATTAGAATAAACCTAGGGAGGACGAAAATGACCTAAATGTTCAACCAATGACACAAAATGAAACAAAATCACATATTGGATGCACAAGATTGGTTAAAAACCCTAATTCGATTAGAATAAGCCAAGGGAGAACGAAAATGACCTAAATGTTCTACCAATGACAAAAAATTACACAAAATCACATATTGGATGCACAAGATTGGTTAAAACCCCTAATTGGATTAGAATAAGCTTAGGGACGACGTAAATGACCTAAATGTTCAACCAATGACACAAAATCACTTATTGGATGCACAAGATTGGTTAAAAACCCTAATTGGATTAGAATAAGCCTAAGGATGACGAAAATGACCTAAATGTTCAACCAATGACACAAAATGAAACAAAATCACATATTGGATGCACAAGATTGGTTAAAAACGCTAGTTGGATTTGAATAAGCCTAAGGAGGACTTAAATGACCTAAATGTGCAACCAATGACACAAAATCACATATTGGATGCACAAGAATGGTTAAAAACCCTAATTGGATTTGAATAAGCCTATGGAGGACGAAAATGACCTAAATGTGCAACCAATGACACAAAATCACATATTGGATGCACAAGATTGGTTAAAAACCCTAATTCGATTAGAATAAGCCTAGGGAGAACGAAAATGACCTAAATGTTCAACCAATGACACAAAATGACACAAAATCACATATTGGATGCACAAGATTGGTTAAAAACCCTAATTGGATTAGAATAAGCTTAGGGAGGACGAAAATGACCTAAATGTTCAACCAATGACACAAAACCGCCTATTGGATACACAAGATTGGTCAAAAACCCTAATTAGATTAGAATAAGCCTAGGGAGGACGAAAATTACCTAAACATGCAACCAATGACACAAACTCACATATTGGATGCACCAGATTGGTTAAAAACCCTAATTGGATTAGAATAAGCTTAGGGAGGACAAAAATTAACTAAATGTGCAACCAATGACACAAAATCACATATTGGATGAACGTGATTGGTTAAAAACCCTAATTGGATTATAATAAGCCTAGGGAGGACGAAAATGACCTAAATGTTCAACCAATGACACAAAATGACACAAAATCACATATTGGATGCACAAGATTGGTTAAAAACCCTAATTGGATTAGAATAAGCTTAGGGAGGATGAAAATGACCTAAATGTTCAACACATGACACAAAATTACTTATAGGATGCACAAGAATGGTTAAAAATCCTAATTGGATTAGAATAAGCCTAGGGAGGACGAAAATGACCTAAACATGCAACCAATGACACAAACTCACATATTGGATGCACAAGATTGGTTAAAAACCCTAATTGGATTAGAATAAGCCTAGGGAGGACGAAAATGACCTAAATGTTCAACCAATGACACAAAATCACATATTGGATGCACAAGATTGGTGAAAACCCCTAATTGGATTAGAATAAGCCTAAGGAGGACTTAAATGACCTAAATGTGCAACCAATGACACAAAATCACTTATTGGATGCACAAGAATGGTTAAAAACCCTAATTGGATTTGAATAAGCCTATGGAAGACGAAAATGACCTAAATGTGCAACCAATGACACAAAATCACATATTGGTTGCACAAGATTGGTTAAAAACCCTAATTCGATTAGAATAAGCCTAGGGAGAACGAAAATGACCTAAATGTTCATCCAATGACACAAAATGACACAAAATCACATATTGGATACACAAGATTGGTTAAAACCCCTAATTGGATTAGAATAAGCTTAGGGATGATGAAAATGACCTAAATGTTCAACCAATGACACAAAATCACTGATTGGATGCACAAGATTTGTTCAAAACCCTAATGCGATTAGAATAAGCCTAGGGAGGACGAAAATGACCTAAATGTGCAACCAATGACACAAAATCACATATTGGATGCACAAGATTGGTTAAAAACCCTAATTCGATTAGAATAAGCCTAGGGAGAACGAAAATGACCTAAATGTTCAACCAATGACACAAAATGACACAAAATCACATATTGGATGCACAAGATTGGTTAAAAACCCTAATTGGGTTAGAATAAGTTTAGGGAGGACCAAAATGACCTAAATGTGCAACCAATGACACAAAATCACATATTGGATGGACAAGATTGGTTAAAACCCGTAATTGGATTAGAATAAACCTAGGGAGGACGAAAATGACCTAAATGTTCAACCAATGACACAAAATGAAACAAAATCACATATTGGATGCACAAGATTGGTTAAAAACCCTAATTCGATTAGAATAAGCCAAGGGAGAACGAAAATGACCTAAATGTTCTACCAATGACACAAAATTACACAAAATCACATATTGGATGCACAAGATTGGTTAAAAACCCTAATTGGATTAGAATAAGCTTAGGGAGGACGGAAATGACCTAATTGTTCAACCAATGACACAAAATCACTTATTGGATGCACAAGATTGGTTAAAAACCCTAATTGGATTTGAATAAGCTTAAGGAGGACGAAAACGACCTAAATGTGCAACCAATGACACAAAATCACATGTTGGATGCACAAGATTGGTTAAAAACCCTAATTGGATTAGAATAAGCTTAGGGACGACGAAAATGACCTAAATGTTCAACCAATGACACAAAATCACTTATTGGATGCACAAGATTGGTTAAAAACCCTAATTGGATTAGAATAAGCTTAAGGAGGACCAAAATGACCTAAATGTGCAACCAATGACACAAAATCACATATTGGATGGACAAGATTGGTTAAAAACCCTAATTGGATTAGAATAAACCTAGGGAGGACGAAAATGACCTAAATGTTCAACCAATGACACAAAATGAAACAAAATCACATATTGGATGCACAAGATTGGTTAAAAACCCTAATTGGATTAGAATAAGCTTAGGGAGGACGGAAATGACCTAAATGTTCAACCAATGACACAAAATGACACAAAATCACATATGGATGCACAAGATTGGTTAAAACCCCTAATTGGATTAGAATAAGGTTAGGGACGACGAAAATGACCTAAATGTTCAACCAATGACACAAAATCACTTATTGGATGCACAAGATTGGTAAAAAACCCTAATTGGATTAGAATAAGCCTAGGGAGGACGAAAATGACCTAAATGTGCAACCAATGACACAAAATCACATATTGGATGCACAAGATTGGTGAAAACCCCTAATTGGATTAGAATAAGCCTAGGGATGACGAAAATGACCTAAATGTTCAACCAATGACACAAAATGAAACAAAATCACATATTCGATGCACAAGATTGGTTAAAAACGCTAGTTGGATTTGAATAAGCCTAAGGAGGACTTAAATGACCTAAATGTGCAACCAATGACACAAAATCACTTATTGGATGCACAAGAATGGTTAAAAACCCTAATTGGATTTGAATAAGCCTATGGAGGACGAAAATGACCTAAATGTGCAACCAATGACACAAAATCACATATTGGATGCACAAGATTGGTTAAAAACCCTAATTCGATTAGAATAAGCCTAGGGAGAACGAAAATGACCTAAATGTTCAACCAATGACACAAAATGACACAAAATCACATATTGGATGCACAAGATTGGTTAAAAACCCTAATTGGATTAGAATAAGCTTAGGGAGGACCAAAATGACCTAAATGTGCAACCAATGACACAAAATCACATATTGGATGGACAAGATTGGTTAAAACCCCTAATTGGATTAGAATAAACCTAGGGAGGACGAAAATGACCTAAATGTTCAACCAATGACACAAAATGAAACAAAATCACATATTGGATGCACAAGATTGGTTAAAAACCCTAATTTGATTAGAATAAGCCAAGGGAGAACGAAAATGACCTAAATGTTCTACCAATGACACAAAATTACACAAAATCACATATTGGATGCACAAGATTGGTTAAAAACCCTAATTGGATTAGAATAAGCTTAGGGAGGACGGAAATGACCTAAATGTTCAACCAATGACACAAAATCACTTATTGGATGTACAAGATTGGTTAAAAACCCTAATTGGATTAGAATAAGCCTAGGGAGGACGAAAATGACCTAAATGTGCAACCAATCACACAAAATGACACAAAATCACATATTGGATGAACAAGATTGGTTAAAACCCCTAATTGGATTAGAATAAGCTTAGGGACGACGAAAATGACCTAAATGTTCAACCAATGACACAAAATCACTTATTGGATGCACAAGATTGGTTAAAAACCCTAATTAGATTAGAATAAGCCTAGGGAGGACGAAAATGACCTAAATGTGCAACCAATGACACAAAATCACATATTGGATGCACAAGATTGGTTAAAAACCCTAATTCGATTAGAATAAGCCTAGGGAGAACGAAAATGACCTAAATGTTCAACCAATGACACAAAATGACACAAAATCACATATTGGATGCACAAGATTGGTTAAAAATCCTAATTGGATTAGAATAAGCTTAAGGAGGACGAAAATGACCTAAATGTGCAACCAATTACACAAAATCACATATTGGATGCACAAGATTGGTTAAAAACCCTAATTGGATTAGAATAAACCTAGGGAGGACGAAAATGACCTAAATGTGCAACCAATGACAAAAAATCACTTATTGGATGCACAAGATTGGTTAAAAATCCTAATTGGATTAGAATAAGCCTAGGGAGGACGAAAATGATCAAAATATTCAACCAATGACACAAAATCTTGTATTGGATGTACAAGATTTGTTTAAAACCCTAATTGAATTAGAATAAGCTTAGGGAGGACGAAAATTAACTAAATGTGCAACCAATGACACAAAATCACATATTGGATGCACAAGATTGGTTAAAAACCCAAATTGGATTAGGAGAAGCCTAGGGAGGACGAAAATGATCTAAATGTTCAACCAATGACACAAAATCACATATTGGATGCACAAGATTGGTTAAAAACCCTAATTGGATTAGAATAAGCTTAGGGAGGACGAAAATGACATAAATGTTCAACACATGACACAAAATTACTTATAGGATGCACAAGAATGGTTAAAAATCCTAATTGGATTAGAATAAGCCTAGGGAGGACGAAAATGGCATAAACATGCAGCCAATGACACAAACTCACATATTGGATGCACAAGATTGGTTAAAAACCCTAATTGGATTAGAATAAGCCTAGGGAGGACGAAAATGACCTAAATGTTCAACCAATGACACAAAATCACATATTGGATGCACAAGATTGGTTAAAAACCCTAATTGGATTAGAATAAGCTTAGGGAAGACGAAAATGACCTAAATGTGCAACCAATGACACAAAGTCACATATTGGATGGACAAGATTGGTTAAAAACCCTAATTGGATTAGAATAAACCTAGGGAGGACGAAAATGACCTAAATGTTCAACCAATGACACAAAATGAAACAAAATCACATATTGGATGCACAAGATTGGTTAAAAACCCTAATTCGATTAGAATAAGCCAAGGGAGAACGAAAATGACCTAAATGTTCTACCAATGACACAAAATTACACAAAATCACATATTGGATGCACAAGATTGGTTAAAAACCCTAATTGGATTAGAATAAGCTTAGGGAGGACGGAAATGACCTAAATGTTCAACCAATGACACAAAATGACACAAAATCACATATGGATGCACAAGATTGGTTAAAACCCCTAATTGGATTAGAATAAGCTTAGGGACGACGAAAATGACCTAAATGTTCAACCAATGACACAAAATCACTTATTGGATGCACAAGATTGGTAAAAAACCCTAATTGGATTAGAATAAGCCTAGGGAGGACGAAAATGACCTAAATGTGCAACCAATGACACAAAATCACATATTGGATGCACAAGATTGGTGAAAACCCCTAATTGGATTAGAATAAGCCTAGGGATGACGAAAATGACCTAAATGTTCAACCAATGACACAAAATGAAACAAAATCACATATTGGATGCACAAGATTGGTTAAAAACGCTAGTTGGATTTGAATAAGCCTAAGGAGGACTTAAATGACTTAAATGTGCAATCAATGACACAAAATCACTTATTGGATGCACAAGAATGGTTAAAAACCCTAATTGGATTTGAATAAGCCTATGGAGGACGAAAATGACCTAAATGTGCAACCAATGACACAAAATCACATATTGGATGCACAAGATTGGTTAAAAACCCTAATTCGATTAGAATAAGCCTAGGGAGAACGAAAATGACCTAAATGTTCAACCAATGACACAAAATGACACAAAATCACATATTGGATGCACAAGATTGGTTAAAAACCCTAATTGGATTAGAATAAGCTTAGGGAGGACCAAAATGACCTAAATGTGCAACCAATGACACAAAATCACATATTGGATGGACAAGATTGGTTAAAACCCCTAATTGGATTAGAATAAACCTAGGGAGGACGAAAATGACCTAAATGTTCAACCAATGACACAAAATCACTTATTGGATGCACAAGATTGGTTAAAAACCCAAATTGGATTAGAATAAGCCTAGGGAGGACGAAAATGACCTAAATATGCAACCAATGACACAAAATGACACAAAATCACATATGGATTCACAAGATTGGTTAAAACCCCTAATTGGATTAGAATAAGCTTAGGGACGACGAAAATGACCTAAATGTTCAACCAATGACATTAAATCACTTATTGGATGCACAAGATTGGTTAAAAACCCTAATTGGATTTGAATAAGCCTAGGGAGGACGAAAATGACCTAAATGTGCAACCAATGACACAAAATCACATATTGGATGCACAAGATTGGTGAAAACCCCTAATTGGATTAGAATAAGCCTAGGGATGACGAAAATGACCTAAATGTTCAACCAATGACACAAAATGAAACAAAATCACATATTGGATGCACAAGATTGGTTAAAAACGCTAGTTGGATTTGCAAAAGCCTAAGGAGGACTTAAATGACCTAAATGTTCTACCAATGACACAAAATTACAAAAAATCACATATTGGATGCACAAGAATGGTTAAAAACCCTAATTGGATTTGAATAAGCCTATGGAGGACGAAAATGACCTAAATGTGCAACCAATGACACAAAATCACATATTGGATGCACAAGATTGGTTAAAAACCCTAATTCGATTAGAATAAGCCTAGGGAGAACGAAAATGACCCAAATGTTCAACCAATGACACAAAATGACACAAAATCACATATTGGATGGACAAGATTGGTTAAAAACCCTAATTTGATTATAATAAGCCTAGGGAGGACGAAAATGACCTAAATGTTCAACCAGTGACACAAAATGACACAAAATCACATATTGGATGCACAAGATTGGTTAAAAACCCTAATTGGATTAGAATAAGCTTAGGGAGGACGAAAATGACCTAAATGTTCAACCAATGACACAAAACCGCCTATTGGATACACAAGATTGGTCAAAAACCCTAATTAGATTAGAATAAGGCTAGGGAGGACGAAAATGACCTAAACATGCAACCAATGACACAAACTCACATATTGGATGCACCAGATTGGTTAAAAACCCTAATTGGATTAGAATAAGCTTAGGGAGGACAAAAATTAACTAAATGTGCAACCAATGACACAAAATCACATATTGGATGAACATGATTGGTTAAAAACCCTAATTGGATTATAATAAGCCTAGGGAGGACGAAAATGACCTAAATGTTCAACCAATGACACAAAATGACACAAAATCACATATTGGATGCACAAGATTGGTTAAAAACCCTAATTGGATTAGAATAAGCTTAGGGAGGACGAAAATGACCTAAATGTTCAACACATGACACAAAATTACTTATAGGATGCACAAGAATGGTTAAAAATCCTAATTGGATTAGAATAAGCCTAGGGAGGACGAAAATGACCTAAACATGCAACCAATGACACAAACTCACATATTGGATGCACAAGATTGGTTAAAAACCCTAATTGGATTAGAATAAGCCTAGGGAGGACGAAAATGACCTAAATGTTCAACCAATGACACAAAATGACACAAAATCACATATTGGATGCACAAGATTGGTTAAAAACCCAAATTGGATTAGGAGAAGCCTAGGGAGGACGAAAATGATCTAAATGTTCAACCAATGACACAAAATCACATATTGGATGCACAAGATTGGTTAAAAACCCTAATTGGATTAGAATAAGCTTAGGGAGGACGAAAATGACCTAAATGTTCAACACATGACACAAAATTACTTATAGGATGCACAAGAATGGTTAAAAATCCTAATTGGATTAGATAAGCCTAGGGAGGACGAAAATGACCTAAACATGCAACCAATGACACAAACTCACCTATTGGATGCACAAGATTGGTTAAAAACCCTAATTGGATTAGAATAAGCCTAGGGAGGACGAAAATGACCTAAATGTTCAACCAATGACACAAAATGACACAAAATCACATATTGGATGCACAAGATTGGTTAAAAACCCTAATTGGATTAGAATAAGCTTAGGGAGGACCAAAATGACCTAAATGTGCAACCAATGACACAAAATCACATATTGGATGGACAAGATTGGTTAAAAACCCTAATTGGATTAGAATAAACCTAGGGAGGACGAAAATGACCTAAATGTTCAACCAATGACACAAAATGAAACAAAATCACATATTGGATGCACAAGATTGGTTAAAAACCCTAATTGGATTAGAATAAGCTTAGGGAGGACGGAAATGACCTAAATGTTCAACCAATGACACAAAATGACACAAAATCACATATGGATGCACAAGATTGGTTAAAACCCCTAATTGGATTAGAATAAGGTTAGGGACGACGAAAATGACCTAAATGTTCAACCAATGACACAAAATCACTTATTGGATGCACAAGATTGGTAAAAAACCCTAATTGGATTAGAATAAGCCTAGGGAGGACGAAAATGACCTAAATGTGCAACCAATGACACAAAATCACATATTGGATGCACAAGATTGGTGAAAACCCCTAATTGGATTAGAATAAGCCTAGGGATGACGAAAATGACCTAAATGTTCAACCAATAAAACAAAATGAAACAAAATCAGATATTGGATGCACAAGATTGGTTAAAAACGCTAGTTGGATTTGAATAAGCCTAAGGAGGACTTAAATGACCTAAATGTGCAACCAATGACACAAAATCACTTATTGGATGCACAATAATGGTTAAAAACCCTAATTGGATTTGAATAAGCCTATGGAGGACGAAAATGACCTAAATGTGCAACCAATGACACAAAATCACATATTGGATGCACAAGATTGGTTAAAAACCCTAATTCGATTAGAATAAGCCTAGGGAGAACGAAAATGACCTAAATGTTCAACCAATGACACAAAATGACACAAAATCACATATTGGATGCACAAGATTGGTTAAAAATCCTAATTGGATTAGAATAAGCTTAAGGAGGACGAAAATGACCTAAATGTGCAACCAATTACACAAAATCACATATTGGATGCACAAGATTGGTTAAAAACCCTAATTGGATTAGAATAAACCTAGGGAGGACGAAAATGACCTAAATGTGCAACCAATGACAAAAAATCACTTATTGGATGCACAAGATTGGTTAAAAATCCTAATTGGATTAGAATAAGCCTAGGGAGGACGAAAATGATCAAAATATTCAACCAATGACACAAAATCTTGTATTGGATGTACAAGATTTGTTTAAAACCCTAATTGAATTAGAATAAGCTTAGGGAGGACGAAAATTAACTAAATGTGCAACCAATGACACAAAATCACATATTGGATGCACAAGATTGGTTAAAAACCCAAATTGGATTAGGAGAAGCCTAGGGAGGACGAAAATGATCTAAATGTTCAACCAATGACACAAAATCACATATTGGATGCACAAGATTGGTTAAAAACCCTAATTGGATTAGAATAAGCTTAGGGAGGACGAAAATGACATAAATGTTCAACACATGACACAAAATTACTTATAGGATGCACAAGAATGGTTAAAAATCCTAATTGGATTAGAATAAGCCTAGGGAGGACGAAAATGGCATAAACATGCAGCCAATGACACAAACTCACATATTGGATGCACAAGATTGGTTAAAAACCCTAATTGGATTAGAATAAGCCTAGGGAGGACGAAAATGACCTAAATGTTCAACCAATGACACAAAATGACACAAAATCACATATTGGATGCACAAGATTGGTTAAAAACCCTAATTGGATTAGAATAAGCTTAGGGAGGACCAAAATGACCTAAATGTGCAACCAATGACACAAAATCACATATTGGATGGACAAGATTGGTTAAAACCCCTAATTGGATTAGAATAAACCTAGGGAGGACGAAAATGACCTAAATGTTCAACCAATGACACAAAATCACTTATTGGATGCACAAGATTGGTTAAAAACCCAAATTGGATTAGAATAAGCCTAGGGAGGACGAAAATGACCTAAATATGCAACCAATGACACAAAATGACACAAAATCACATATGGATTCACAAGATTGGTTAAAACCCCTAATTGGATTAGAATAAGCTTAGGGACGACGAAAATGACCTAAATGTTCAACCAATGACATTAAATCACTTATTGGATGCACAAGATTGGTTAAAAACCCTAATTGGATTAGAATAAGCCTAGGAAGGACGAAAATGACCTAAATGTGCAACCAATGACACAAAATCACATATTGGATGCACAAGATTGGTGAAAACCCCTAATTGGATTAGAATAAGTCTAGGGATGACGAAAATGACCTAAATGTTCAACCAATGACACAAAATGAAACAAAATCATATATTGGATGCACAAGATTGGTTAAAAACGCTAGTTGGATTTGAAAAAGCCTAAGGAGGACTTAAATGACCAAAATGTGCAACCAATGACACAAAATCACTTATTGGATGCACAAGAATGGTTAAAAACCCTAATTGGATTTGAATAAGCCTATGGAGGACGAAAATGACCTAAATGTGCAACCAACGACACAAAATCACATATTGGATGCACAAGATTGGTTAAAAACCCTAATTCGATTAGAATAAGCCTAGGGAGAACGAAAATGACCTAAATGTTCAACCAATGACACAAAATGACACAAAATCACATATTGGATGCACAAGATTGGTTAAAAACCCTAATTTGATTATAATAAGCCTAGGGAGGACGAAAATGACCTAAATGTTCAACCAGTGACACAAAATGACACAAAATCACATATTGGATGCACAAGATTGGTTAAAAACACTAATTGGATTAGAATAAGCTTAGGGAGGACGAAAATGACCTAAATGTTCAACCAATGACACAAAACCGCCTATTGGATACACAAGATTGGTCAAAAACCCTAATTAGATTAGAATAAGCCTAGGGAGGACGAAAATGACCTAAACATGCAACCAATGACACAAACTCACATATTGGATGCACCAGATTGGTTAAAAACCCTAATTGGATTAGAATAAGCTTAGGGAGGACAAAAATTAACTAAATGTGCAACCAATGACACAAAATCACATATTGGATGAACATGATTGGTTAAAAACCCTAATTGGATTATAATAAGCCTAGGGAGGACGAAAATGACCTAAATGATCAACCAATGACACAAAATGACACAAAATCACATATTGGATGCACAAGATTGGTTAAAAACCCTAATTGGATTAGAATAAGCTTAGGGAGGACGACAATGACCTAAATGTTCAACACATGACACAAAATTACTTATAGGATGCACAAGAATGGTTAAAAATCCTAATTGGATTAGAATAAGCCTAGGGAGGACGAAAATGACCTAAACATGCAACCAATGACACAAACTCACATATTGGATGCACAAGATTGGTTAAAAACCCTAATTGGATTAGAATAAGCCTAGGGAGGACGAAAATGA
>JBBPBP010001033.1:252493-271797 GCA_037974735.1 Cicer chorassanicum
GAAAATGACCTAAATGTTCAACCAATGACACAAAATGACACAAAATCACATATTGGATGCACAAGATTGGTTAAAAACCCTAATTGGATTAGAATAAGCTTAGGGAAGACGAAAATGACCTAAATGTGCAACCAATGACACAAAGTCACATATTGGATGGACAAGATTGGTTAAAAACCCTAATTGGATTAGAATAAACCTAGGGAGGACGAAAATGACCTAAATGTTCAACCAATGACACAAAATGACATATTGGATGCACAAGATTGGTTAAAAACCCTAATTGGATTAGAATAAGCTTAGGGAGGACGAAAATGACCTAAATGTTCAACACATGACACAAAATTACTTATAGGATGCACAAGAATGGTTAAAAATCCTAATTGGATTAGAATAAGCCTATGGAAGACGAAAATGACCTAAATGTGCAACCAATGACACAAAATCACATATTGGTTGCACAAGATTGGTTAAAAACCCTAATTCGATTAGAATAAGCCTAGGGAGAACGAAAATGACCTAAATGTTCATCCAATGACACAAAATCACTTATTGGATGCACAAGAATGGTTAAAAACCCTAATTGGATTTGAATAAGCCTATGGAAGACGAAAATGACCTAAATGTGCAACCAATGACACAAAATCACATATTGGTTGCACAAGATTGGTTAAAAACCCTAATTCGATTAGAATAAGCCTAGGGAGAACGAAAATGACCTAAATGTTCATCCAATGACACAAAATGACACAAAATCACATATTGGATACACAAGATTGGTTAAAACCCCTAATTGGATTAGAATAAGCTTAGGGATGATGAAAATGACCTAAATGTTCAACCAATGACACAAAATCACTGATTGGATGCACAAGATTTGTTCAAAACCCTAATGCGATTAGAATAAGCCTAGGGAGGACGAAAATGACCTAAATGTGCAACCAATGACACAAAATCACATATTGGATGCACAAGATTGGTTAAAAACCCTAATTCGATTAGAATAAGCCTAGGGAGAACGAAAATGACCTAAATGTTCAACCAATGACACAAAATGACACAAAATCACATATTGGATGCACAAGATTGGTTAAAAATCCTAATTGGATTAGAATAAGCTTAAGGAGGACGAAAATGACCTAAATGTGCAACCAATTACACAAAATCACATATTGGATGCACAAGATTGGTTAAAAACCCTAATTGGATTAGAATAAACCTAGGGAGGACGAAAATGACCTAAATGTGCAACCAATGACAAAAAATCACTTATTGGATGCACAAGATTGGTTAAAAATCCTAATTGGATTAGAATAAGCCTAGGGAGGACGAAAATGATCAAAATATTCAACCAATGACACAAAATCTTGTATTGGATGTACAAGATTTGTTTAAAACCCTAATTGAATTAGAATAAGCTTAGGGAGGACGAAAATTAACTAAATGTGCAACCAATGACACAAAATCACATATTGGATGCACAAGATTGGTTAAAAACCCAAATTGGATTAGGAGAAGCCTAGGGAGGACGAAAATGATCTAAATGTTCAACCAATGACACAAAATCACATATTGGATGCACAAGATTGGTTAAAAACCCTAATTGGATTAGAATAAGCTTAGGGAGGACGAAAATGACATAAATGTTCAACACATGACACAAAATTACTTATAGGATGCACAAGAATGGTTAAAAATCCTAATTGGATTAGAATAAGCCTAGGGAGGACGAAAATGGCATAAACATGCAGCCAATGACACAAACTCACATATTGGATGCACAAGATTGGTTAAAAACCCTAATTGGATTAGAATAAGCCTAGGGAGGACGAAAATGACCTAAATGTTCAACCAATGACACAAAATGACACAAAATCACATATTGGATGCACAAGATTGGTTAAAAACCCTAATTGGATTAGAATAAGCTTAGGGAGGACCAAAATGACCTAAATGTGCAACCAATGACACAAAATCACATATTGGATGGACAAGATTGGTTAAAAACCCTAATTGGATTAGAATAAACCTAGGGAGGACGAAAATGACCTAAATGTTCAACCAATGACACAAAATGAAACAAAATCACATATTGGATGCACAAGATTGGTTAAAAACCCTAATTGGATTAGAATAAGCTTAGGGAGGACGAAAATGACCTAAATGTTCAACACATGACACAAAATTACTTATAGGATGCACAAGAATGGTTAAAAATCCTAATTGGATTAGAATAAGCCTAGGGAGGACGAAAATGACCTAAACATGCAACCAATGACACAAACTCACATATTGGATGCACAAGATTGGTTAAAAACCCTAATTGGATTAGAATAAGCCTAGGGAGGACGAAAATGACCTAAATGTTCAACCAATGACACAAAATGACACAAAATCACATATTGGATGCACAAGATTGGTTAAAAACCCAAATTGGATTAGGAGAAGCCTAGGGAGGACGAAAATGATCTAAATGTTCAACCAATGACACAAAATCACATATTGGATGCACAAGATTGGTTAAAAACCCTAATTGGATTAGAATAAGCTTAGGGAGGACGAAAATGACCTAAATGTTCAACACATGACACAAAATTACTTATAGGATGCACAAGAATGGTTAAAAATCCTAATTGGATTAGAATAAGCCTAGGGAGGACGAAAATGACCTAAACATGCAACCAATGACACAAACTCACATATTGGATGCACAAGATTGGTTAAAAACCCTAATTGGATTAGAATAAGACTAGGGAGGACGAAAATGACCTAAATGTTCAACCAATGACACAAAATGACACAAAATCACATATTGGATGCACAAGATTGGTTAAAACCCCTAATTGGATTAGAATAAGCTTAGGGACGACGAAAATGACCTAAATGATCAACCAATGACACAAAATCACTTATTGGATGCACAAGATTGGTTAAAAACCCTAATTGGATTAGAATAAGCCTAGGGAGGACGAAAATGACCTAAATGTGCAACCAATGACACAAAATCACATATTGGATGCACAAGATTGGTGAAAACCCCTAATTGGATTAGAATAAGCCTAGGGATGACGAAAATGACCTAAATGTTCAACCAATAAAACAAAATGAAACAAAATCAGATATTGGATGCACAAGATTGGTTAAAAACGCTAGTTGGATTTGAATAAGCCTAAGGAGGACTTAAATGACCTAAATGTGCAACCAATGACACAAAATCACTTATTGGATGCACAATAATGGTTAAAAACCCTAATTGGATTTGAATAAGCCTATGGAGGACGAAAATGACCTAAATGTGCAACCAATGACACAAAATCACATATTGGATGCACAAGATTGGTTAAAAACCCTAATTCGATTAGAATAAGCCTAGGGAGAACGAAAATGACCTAAATGTTCAACCAATGACACAAAATGACACAAAATCACATATTGGATGCACAAGATTGGTTAAAAACCCTAATTGGATTAGAATAAGCTTAGGGAGGACGAAAATGACCTAAATGTTCAACCAATGACACAAAACCGCCTATTGGATACACAAGATTGGTCAAAAACCCTAATTAGATTAGAATAAGCCTAGGGAGGACGAAAATTACCTAAACATGCAACCAATGACACAAACTCACATATTGGATGCACCAGATTGGTTAAAAACCCTAATTGGATTAGAATAAGCTTAGGGAGGACAAAAATTAACTAAATGTGCAACCAATGACACAAAATCACATATTGGATGAACGTGATTGGTTAAAAACCCTAATTGGATTATAATAAGCCTAGGGAGGACGAAAATGACCTAAATGTTCAACCAATGACACAAAATGACACAAAATCACATATTGGATGCACAAGATTGGTTAAAAACCCTAATTGGATTAGAATAAGCTTAGGGAGGATGAAAATGACCTAAATGTTCAACACATGACACAAAATTACTTATAGGATGCACAAGAATGGTTAAAAATCCTAATTGGATTAGAATAAGCCTAGGGAGGACGAAAATGACCTAAACATGCAACCAATGACACAAACTCACATATTGGATGCACAAGATTGGTTAAAAACCCTAATTGGATTAGAATAAGC
Organism: Cicer chorassanicum; assembly: GCA_037974735.1. NCBI lineage: Eukaryota > Viridiplantae > Streptophyta > Magnoliopsida > Fabales > Fabaceae > Cicer > Cicer chorassanicum. The sequence goes on from JBBPBP010001033.1 coordinate 256,583, forward strand.
CTAGGGAGGACGAAAATGACCTAAATGTTCAACCAATGACACAAAATGACACAAAATCACATATTGGATGCACAAGATTGGTTAAAAACCCTAATTGGATTAGAATAAGCTTAGGGAAGACGAAAATGACCTAAATGTGCAACCAATGACACAAAGTCACATATTGGATGGACAAGATTGGTTAAAAACCCTAATTGGATTAGAATAAACCTAGGGAGGACGAAAATGACCTAAATGTTCAACCAATGACACAAAATGAAACAAAATCACATATTGGATGCACAAGATTGGTTAAAAACCCTAATTCGATTAGAATAAGCCAAGGGAGAACGAAAATGACCTAAATGTTCTACCAATGACACAAAATTACACAAAATCACATATTGGATGCACAAGATTGGTTAAAAACCCTAATTGGATTAGAATAAGCTTAGGGAGGACGGAAATGACCTAAATGTTCAACCAATGACACAAAATGACACAAAATCACATATGGATGCACAAGATTGGTTAAAACCCCTAATTGGATTAGAATAAGCTTAGGGACGACGAAAATGACCTAAATGTTCAACCAATGACACAAAATCACTTATTGGATGCACAAGATTGGTAAAAAAACCCTAATTGGATTAGAATAAGCCTAGGGAGGACGAAAATGACCTAAATGTGCAACCAATGACACAAAATCACATATTGGATGCACAAGATTGGTGAAAACCCCTAATTGGATTAGAATAAGCCTAGGGATGACGAAAATGACCTAAATGTTCAACCAATGACACAAAATGAAACAAAATCACATATTCGATGCACAAGATTGGTTAAAAACGCTAGTTGGATTTGAATAAGCCTAAGGAGGACTTAAATGACCTAAATGTGCAACCAATGACACAAAATCACTTATTGGATGCACAAGAATGGTTAAAAACCCTAATTGGATTTGAATAAGCCTATGGAGGACGAAAATGACCTAAATGTGCAACCAATGACACAAAATCACATATTGGATGCACAAGATTGGTTAAAAACCCTAATTCGATTAGAATAAGCCTAGGGAGAACGAAAATGACCTAAATGTTCAACCAATGACACAAAATGACACAAAATCACATATTGGATGCACAAGATTGGTTAAAAACCCTAATTGGATTAGAATAAGCTTAGGGAGGACCAAAATGACCTAAATGTGCAACCAATGACACAAAATCACATATTGGATGGACAAGATTGGTTAAAAACCCTAATTGGATTAGAATAAACCTAGGGAGGACGAAAATGACCTAAATGTTCAACCAATGACACAAAATGAAACAAAATCACATATTGGATGCACAAGATTGGTTAAAAACCCTAATTGGATTAGAATAAGCTTAGGGAGGACGGAAATGACCTAAATGTTCAACCAATGACACAAAATGACACAAAATCACATATGGATGCACAAGATTGGTTAAAACCCCTAATTGGATTAGAATAAGGTTAGGGACGACGAAAATGACCTAAATGTTCAACCAATGACACAAAATCACTTATTGGATGCACAAGATTGGTAAAAAACCCTAATTGGATTAGAATAAGCCTAGGGAGGACGAAAATGACCTAAATGTGCAACCAATGACACAAAATCACATATTGGATGCACAAGATTGGTGAAAACCCCTAATTGGATTAGAATAAGCCTAGGGATGACGAAAATGACCTAAATGTTCAACCAATAAAACAAAATGAAACAAAATCAGATATTGGATGCACAAGATTGGTTAAAAACGCTAGTTGGATTTGAATAAGCCTAAGGAGGACTTAAATGACCTAAATGTGCAACCAATGACACAAAATCACTTATTGGATGCACAATAATGGTTAAAAACCCTAATTGGATTTGAATAAGCCTATGGAGGACGAAAATGACCTAAATGTGCAACCAATGACACAAAATCACATATTGGATGCACAAGATTGGTTAAAAACCCTAATTCGATTAGAATAAGCCTAGGGAGAACGAAAATGACCTAAATGTTCAACCAATGACACAAAATGACACAAAATCACATATTGGATGCACAAGATTGGTTAAAAATCCTAATTGGATTAGAATAAGCTTAAGGAGGACGAAAATGACCTAAATGTGCAACCAATTACACAAAATCACATATTGGATGCACAAGATTGGTTAAAAACCCTAATTGGATTAGAATAAACCTAGGGAGGACGAAAATGACCTAAATGTGCAACCAATGACAAAAAATCACTTATTGGATGCACAAGATTGGTTAAAAATCCTAATTGGATTAGAATAAGCCTAGGGAGGACGAAAATGATCAAAATATTCAACCAATGACACAAAATCTTGTATTGGATGTACAAGATTTGTTTAAAACCCTAATTGAATTAGAATAAGCTTAGGGAGGACGAAAATTAACTAAATGTGCAACCAATGACACAAAATCACATATTGGATGCACAAGATTGGTTAAAAACCCAAATTGGATTAGGAGAAGCCTAGGGAGGACGAAAATGATCTAAATGTTCAACCAATGACACAAAATCACATATTGGATGCACAAGATTGGTTAAAAACCCTAATTGGATTAGAATAAGCTTAGGGAGGACGAAAATGACATAAATGTTCAACACATGACACAAAATTACTTATAGGATGCACAAGAATGGTTAAAAATCCTAATTGGATTAGAATAAGCCTAGGGAGGACGAAAATGGCATAAACATGCAGCCAATGACACAAACTCACATATTGGATGCACAAGATTGGTTAAAAACCCTAATTGGATTAGAATAAGCCTAGGGAGGACGAAAATGACCTAAATGTTCAACCAATGACACAAAATGACACAAAATCACATATTGGATGCACAAGATTGGTTAAAAACCCTAATTGGATTAGAATAAGCTTAGGGAGAACGAAAATGACCTAAATGTTCAACCAATGAAACAAAATCACTTATTGGATGCACAAGATTGGTCTAAAACCCTAATTGGATTAGAATAAGCCTAGGGAGAACGAAAATGACCTAAATGTTCAACCATTGACACAAAGTCACTTATTGGATGCACAAGATTGGTCAAAAACCCTAATTGGATTAGAATAAGCTTAGAGAGGACGAAAATGACCTAAATGTTCAACCAATGACACAAAATCACATATTGGATGCACAAGATTGGTTAAAAACCCTAATTGGATTAGAATAAGCCTAGGGAGGACGAAAATGACCTAAATGTGCAACAAATGACACAAAATCACATATTGGATGGACAAGATTGGTTAAAAACCCTAATTGGATTAGAATAAGCCTAGGGAGGACGAAAATGACCTAAATGTTCAACCAATGACACAAAATCACATATTGGATGCACAAGATTGGTTAAAAACCCTAATTGGATTAGAATAAGCTTAGGGAAGACGAAAATGACCTAAATGTGCAACCAATGACACAAAGTCACATATTGGATGGACAAGATTGGTTAAAAACCCTAATTGGATTAGAATAAACCTAGGGAGGACGAAAATGACCTAAATGTTCAACCAATGACACAAAATGAAACAAAATCACATATTGGATGCACAAGATTGGTTAAAAACCCTAATTCGATTAGAATAAGCCAAGGGAGAACGAAAATGACCTAAATGTTCTACCAATGACACAAAATTACACAAAATCACATATTTGATGCACAAGATTGGTTAAAAACCCTAATTGGATTAGAATAAGCTTAGGGAGGACGGAAATGACCTAAATGTTCAACCAATGACACAAAATCACTTATTGGATGCACAAGATTGGTTAAAAACCCAAATTGGATTAGAATAAGCCTAGGGAGGACGAAAATGACCTAAATATGAAACCAATGACACAAAATGACACAAAATCACATATGGATTCACAAGATTGGTTAAAACCCCTAATTGGATTAGAATAAGCTTAGGGACGACGAAAATGACCTAAATGTTCAACCAATGACATTAAATCACTTATTGGATGCACAAGATTGGTTAAAAACCCTAATTGGATTAGAATAAGCCTAGGAAGGACGAAAATGACCTAAATGTGCAACCAATGACACAAAATCACATATTGGATGCACAAGATTGGTGAAAACCCCTAATTGGATTAGAATAAGCCTAGGGATGACGAAAATGACCTAAATGTTCAACCAATGACACAAAATGAAACAAAATCATATATTGGATGCACAAGATTGGTTAAAAACGCTAGTTGGATTTGAAAAAGCCTAAGGAGGACTTAAATGACCAAAATGTGCAACCAATGACACAAAATCACTTATTGGATGCACAAGAATGGTTAAAAACCCTAATTGGATTTGAATAAGCCTATGGAGGACGAAAATGACCTAAATGTGCAACCAATGACACAAAATCACATATTGGATGCACAAGATTGGTTAAAAACCCTAATTCGATTAGAATAAGCCTAGGGAGAACGAAAATGACCTAAATGTTCAACCAATGACACAAAATGACACAAAATCACATATTGGATGCACAAGATTGGTTAAAAACCCTAATTGGATTAGAATAAGCTTAGGGAGGACCAAAATGACCTAAATGTGCAACCAATGACACAAAATCACATATTGGATGGACAAGATTGGTTAAAAACCCTAATTGGATTAGAATAAACCTAGGGAGGACGAAAATGACCTAAATGTTCAACCAATGACACAAAATGAAACAAAATCACATATTGGATGCACAAGATTGGTTAAAAACCCTAATTGGATTAGAATAAGCTTAGGGAGGACGAAAATGACCTAAATGTTCAACACATGACACAAAATTACTTATAGGATGCACAAGAATGGTTAAAAATCCTAATTGGATTAGAATAAGCCTAGGGAGGACGAAAATGACCTAAACATGCAACCAATGACACAAACTCACATATTGGATGCACAAGATTGGTTAAAAACCCTAATTGGATTAGAATAAGCCTAGGGAGGACGAAAATGACCTAAATGTTCAACCAATGACACAAAATGACACAAAATCACATATTGGATGCACAAGATTGGTTAAAAACCCAAATTGGATTAGGAGAAGCCTAGGGAGGACGAAAATGATCTAAATGTTCAACCAATGACACAAAATCACATATTGGATGCACAAGATTGGTTAAAAACCCTAATTGGATTAGAATAAGCTTAGGGAGGACGAAAATGACCTAAATGTTCAACACATGACACAAAATTACTTATAGGATGCACAAGAATGGTTAAAAATCCTAATTGGATTAGAATAAGCCTAGGGAGGACGAAAATGACCTAAACATGCAACCAATGACACAAACTCACATATTGGATGCACAAGATTGGTTAAAAACCCTAATTGGATTAGAATAAGACTAGGGAGGACGAAAATGACCTAAATGTTCAACCAATGACACAAAATGACACAAAATCACATATTGGATGCACAAGATTGGTTAAAACCCCTAATTGGATTAGAATAAGCTTAGGGACGACGAAAATGACCTAAATGATCAACCAATGACACAAAATCACTTATTGGATGCACAAGATTGGTTAAAAACCCTAATTGGATTAGAATAAGCCTAGGGAGGACGAAAATGACCTAAATGTGCAACCAATGACACAAAATCACATATTGGATGCACAAGATTGGTGAAAACCCCTAATTGGATTAGAATAAGCCTAGGGATGACGAAAATGACCTAAATGTTCAACCAATAAAACAAAATGAAACAAAATCAGATATTGGATGCACAAGATTGGTTAAAAACGCTAGTTGGATTTGAATAAGCCTAAGGAGGACTTAAATGACCTAAATGTGCAACCAATGACACAAAATCACTTATTGGATGCACAATAATGGTTAAAAACCCTAATTGGATTTGAATAAGCCTATGGAGGACGAAAATGACCTAAATGTGCAACCAATGACACAAAATCACATATTGGATGCACAAGATTGGTTAAAAACCCTAATTCGATTAGAATAAGCCTAGGGAGAACGAAAATGACCTAAATGTTCAACCAATGACACAAAATGACACAAAATCACATATTGGATGCACAAGATTGGTTAAAAACCCTAATTGGATTAGAATAAGCTTAGGGAGGACGAAAATGACCTAAATGTTCAACCAATGACACAAAACCGCCTATTGGATACACAAGATTGGTCAAAAACCCTAATTAGATTAGAATAAGCCTAGGGAGGACGAAAATTACCTAAACATGCAACCAATGACACAAACTCACATATTGGATGCACCAGATTGGTTAAAAACCCTAATTGGATTAGAATAAGCTTAGGGAGGACAAAAATTAACTAAATGTGCAACCAATGACACAAAATCACATATTGGATGAACGTGATTGGTTAAAAACCCTAATTGGATTATAATAAGCCTAGGGAGGACGAAAATGACCTAAATGTTCAACCAATGACACAAAATGACACAAAATCACATATTGGATGCACAAGATTGGTTAAAAACCCTAATTGGATTAGAATAAGCTTAGGGAGGATGAAAATGACCTAAATGTTCAACACATGACACAAAATTACTTATAGGATGCACAAGAATGGTTAAAAATCCTAATTGGATTAGAATAAGCCTAGGGAGGACGAAAATGACCTAAACATGCAACCAATGACACAAACTCACATATTGGATGCACAAGATTGGTTAAAAACCCTAATTGGATTAGAATAAGCCTAGGGAGGACGAAAATGACCTAAATGTTCAACCAATGACACAAAATGACACAAAATCACATATTGGATGCACATGATTGGTTAAAAACCCTAATTGGGTTAGAATAAACCTAGGGAGGACGAAAATGACCTAAATGTTCAACCAATGATACAAAATGAAACAAAATCACATATTGGATGCACAAGATTGGTTAAAAACCCTAATTCGATTAGAATAAGCCAAGGGAGAACGAAAATGACCTAAATGTTCTACCAATGACACAAAATTACACAAAATCACATATTGGATGCACAAGATTGGTTAAAAACCCTAATTGGATTAGAATAAGCTTAGGGAGGACGGAAATGACCTAAATGTTCAACCAATGACACAAAATCACTTATTGGATGTACAAGATTGGTTAAAAACCCTAATTGGATTAGAATAAGCCTAGGGAGGACGGAAATGACCTAAATGTTCAACCAATGACACAAAATCACTTATTGGATGCACAAGATTGGTTAAAAACCCTAATTCGATTAGAATAAGCCTAGGGAGAACGAAAATGACCTAAATGTTCAACCAATGACACAAAATGACACAAAATCACATATTGGATGCACAAGATTGGTTAAAAACCCTAATTGGATTAGAATAAGCTTAGGGAGGACGAAAATGACCTAAATGTGCAACCCATGACACAAAATCACATATTGGATGCACAAGATTGGTTAAAAACCCTAATTGGATTAGAATAAGCCTAGGGAGGACGAAAATGACCTAAATGTTCAACCAATGACACAAAATCACATATTGGATGCACAAGATTGGTTAAAAACCCTAATTGGATTAGAATAAGCTTAGGGAAGACGAAAATGACCTAAATGTGCAACCAATGACACAAAGTCACATATTGGATGGACAAGATTGGTTAAAAACCCTAATTGGATTAGAATAAACCTAGGGAGGACGAAAATGACCTAAATGTTCAACCAATGACACAAAATGAAACAAAATCACATATTGGATGCACAAGATTGGTTAAAAACCCTAATTCGATTAGAATAAGCCAAGGGAGAACGAAAATGACCTAAATGTTCTACCAATGACACAAAATTACACAAAATCACATATTTGATGCACAAGATTGGTTAAAAACCCTAATTGGATTAGAATAAGCCTAGGGAGGACGAAAATGACCTAAATATGAAACCAATGACACAAAATGACACAAAATCACATATGGATTCACAAGATTGGTTAAAACCCCTGATTGGATTAGAATAAGCTTAGGGACGACGAAAATGACCTAAATGTTCAACCAATGACATTAAATCACATATTGGATGCACAAGATTGGTTAAAAACCCTAATTTGATTATAATAAGCCTAGGGAGGACGAAAATGACCTAAATGTTCAACCAGTGACACAAAATGACACAAAATCACATATTGGATGCACAAGATTGGTTAAAAACACTAATTGGATTAGAATAAGCTTAGGGAGGACGAAAATGACCTAAATGTTCAACCAATGACACAAAACCGCCTATTGGATACACAAGATTGGTCAAAAACCCTAATTAGATTAGAATAAGCCTAGGGAGGACGAAAATGACCTAAACATGCAACCAATGACACAAACTCACATATTGGATGCACCAGATTGGTTAAAAACCCTAATTGGATTAGAATAAGCTTAGGGAGGACAAAAATTAACTAAATGTGCAACCAATGACACAAAATCACATATTGGATGAACATGATTGGTTAAAAACCCTAATTGGATTATAATAAGCCTAGGGAGGACGAAAATGACCTAAATGTTCAACCAATGACACAAAATGACACAAAATCACATATTGGATGCACAAGATTGGTTAAAAACCCTAATTGGATTAGAATAAGCTTAGGGAGGACGAAAATGACCTAAATGTTCAACACATGACACAAAATTACTTATAGGATGCACAAGAATGGTTAAAAATCCTAATTGGATTAGAATAAGCCTAGGGAGGACGAAAATGACCTAAACATGCAACCAATGACACAAACTCACATATTGGATGCACAAGATTGGTTAAAAACCCTAATTGGATTAGAATAAGCCTAGGGAGGACGAAAATGACCTAAATGTTCAACCAATGACACAAAATGACACAAAATCACATATTGGATGCACAAGATTGGTTAAAAACCCAAATTGGATTAGGAGAAGCCTAGGGAGGACGAAAATGATCTAAATGTTCAACCAATGACACAAAATCACATATTGGATGCACAAGATTGTTTAAAACCCCTAATTGGATTAGAATAAGCTTAGGGACGATGAAAATGACCTAAATGTTCAACCAATGACACAAAATCACTTATTGGATGCACAAGATTGGTTAAAAACCCTAATTGGATTAGAATAAGCCTAGGGAGGACGAAAATGACCTAAATGTGCAACCAATGACACAAAATCACATATTGGATGCACAAGATTGGTTAAAAACCCTAATTCGATTAGAATAAGCCTAGGGAGAACGAAAATGACCTAAATGTGCAACCAATGACACAAAATCACATATTGGATGCACAAGATTGGTTAAAAACCCTAATTCGATTAGAATAAGCCTAGGGAGAACGAAAATGACCTAAATGTTCAACCAATGACACAAAATGACACAAAATCACATATTGGATGCACAAGATTGGTTAAAAATCCTAATTGGATTAGAATAAGCTTAAGGAGGACGAAAATGACCTAAATGTGCAACCAATTACACAAAATCACATATTGGATGCACAAGATTGGTTAAAAACCCTAATTGGATTAGAATAAACCTAGGGAGGACGAAAATGACCTAAATGTGCAACCAATGACAAAAAATCACTTATTGGATGCACAAGATTGGTTAAAAATCCTAATTGGATTAGAATAAGCCTAGGGAGGACGAAAATGATCAAAATATTCAACCAATGACACAAAATCTTGTATTGGATGTACAAGATTTGTTTAAAACCCTAATTGAATTAGAATAAGCTTAGGGAGGACGAAAATTAACTAAATGTGCAACCAATGACACAAAATCACATATTGGATGCACAAGATTGGTTAAAAACCCAAATTGGATTAGGAGAAGCCTAGGGAGGACGAAAATGATCTAAATGTTCAACCAATGACACAAAATCACATATTGGATGCACAAGATTGGTTAAAAACCCTAATTGGATTAGAATAAGCTTAGGGAGGACGAAAATGACATAAATGTTCAACACATGACACAAAATTACTTATAGGATGCACAAGAATGGTTAAAAATCCTAATTGGATTAGAATAAGCCTAGGGAGGACGAAAATGGCATAAACATGCAGCCAATGACACAAACTCACATATTGGATGCACAAGATTGGTTAAAAACCCTAATTGGATTAGAATAAGCCTAGGGAGGACGAAAATGACCTAAATGTTCAACCAATGACACAAAATGACACAAAATCACATATTGGATGCACAAGATTGGTTAAAAACCCTAATTGGATTAGAATAAGCTTAGGGAGGACCAAAATGACCTAAATGTGCAACCAATGACACAAAATCACATATTGGATGGACAAGATTGGTTAAAAACCCTAATTGGATTAGAATAAACCTAGGGAGGACGAAAATGACCTAAATGTTCAACCAATGACACAAAATGAAACAAAATCACATATTGGATGCACAAGATTGGTTAAAAACCCTAATTCGATTAGAATAAGCCAAGGGAGAACGAAAATGACCTAAATGTTCTACCAATGACAAAAAATTACACAAAATCACATATTGGATGCACAAGATTGGTTAAAACCCCTAATTGGATTAGAATAAGCTTAGGGACGACGTAAATGACCTAAATGTTCAACCAATGACACAAAATCACTTATTGGATGCACAAGATTGGTTAAAAACCCTAATTGGATTAGAATAAGCCTAAGGATGACGAAAATGACCTAAATGTTCAACCAATGACACAAAATGAAACAAAATCACATATTGGATGCACAAGATTGGTTAAAAACGCTAGTTGGATTTGAATAAGCCTAAGGAGGACTTAAATGACCTAAATGTGCAACCAATGACACAAAATCACATATTGGATGCACAAGAATGGTTAAAAACCCTAATTGGATTTGAATAAGCCTATGGAGGACGAAAATGACCTAAATGTGCAACCAATGACACAAAATCACATATTGGATGCACAAGATTGGTTAAAAACCCTAATTCGATTAGAATAAGTCTAGGGAGAACGAAAATGACCTAAATGTTCAACCAATGACACAAAATGACACAAAATCACATATTGGATGCACAAGATTGGTTAAAAACCCTAATTGGATTAGAATAAGCTTAAGGAGGACGAAAATGACCTAAATGTGCAACCAATTACACAAAATCACATATTGGATGCACAAGATTGGTTAAAAACCCTAATTGGAATACAATAAACCTAGGGAGGAGGAAAATGACCTAAATGTGCAACCAATGACAAAAAATCACTTATTGGATGCACAAGATTGGTTAAAAATCCTAATTGGATTAGAATAAGCCTAGGGAGGACGAAAATGATCAAAATATTCAACCAATGACACAAAATCTTGTATTGGATGTACAAGATTTTTTTAAAACCCTAATTGGATTAGAATAAGCTTAGGGAGGACGAAAATTAACTAAATGTGCAACCAATGACACAAAATCACATATTGGATGCACAAGATTGGTTAAAAACCCAAATTGGATTTAGAGAAGCCTAGGGAGGACGAAAATGATCAAAATGTTCAACCAATGACACAAAATCACATATTGGATGCACAAGATTGGTTAAAAACCCTAATTGGATTAGAATAAGCTTAGGGAGGACGAAAATGACCTAAATGTTCAACACATGACACAAAATTACTTATAGGATGCACAAGAATGGTTAAAAATCCTAATTGGATTAGATAAGCCTAGGGAGGACGAAAATGACCTAAACATGCAACCAATGACACAAACTCACCTATTGGATGCACAAGATTGGTTAAAAACCCTAATTGGATTAGAATAAGCCTAGGGAGGACGAAAATGACCTAAATGTTCAACCAATGACACAAAATGACACAAAATCACATATTGGATGCACAAGATTGGTTAAAAACCCTAATTGGATTAGAATAAGCTTAGGGAGGACCAAAATGACCTAAATGTGCAACCAATGACACAAAATCACATATTGGATGGACAAGATTGGTTAAAAACCCTAATTGGATTAGAATAAATCTAGGGAGGACGAAAATGACCTAAATGTTCAACCAATGACACAAAATGAAACAAAATCACATATTGGATGCACAAGATTGGTTAAAAACCCTAATTCGATTAGAATAAGCCAAGGGAGAACGAAAATGACCTAAATGTTCTACCAATGACACAAAATTACACAAAATCACATATTGGATGCACAAGATTGGTTAAAAACCCTAATTGGATTAGAATAAGCTTAGGGAGGACGGAAATGACCTAAATGTTCAACCAATGACACAAAATGACACAAAATCACATATGGATGCACAAGATTGGTTAAAACCCCTAATTGGATTAGAATAAGCTTAGGGACGACGAAAATGACCTAAATGTTCAACCAATGACACAAAATCACTTATTGGATGCACAAGATTGGTAAAAAAACCCTAATTGGATTAGAATAAGCCTAGGGAGGACGAAAATGACCTAAATGTGCAACCAATGACACAAAATCACATATTGGATGCACAAGATTGGTGAAAACCCCTAATTGGATTAGAATAAGCCTAGGGATGACGAAAATGACCTAAATGTTCAACCAATGACACAAAATGAAACAAAATCACATATTCGATGCACAAGATTGGTTAAAAACGCTAGTTGGATTTGAATAAGCCTAAGGAGGACTTAAATGACCTAAATGTGCAACCAATGACACAAAATCACTTATTGGATGCACAAGAATGGTTAAAAACCCTAATTGGATTTGAATAAGCCTATGGAGGACGAAAATGACCTAAATGTGCAACCAATGACACAAAATCACATATTGGATGCACAAGATTGGTTAAAAACCCTAATTCGATTAGAATAAGCCTAGGGAGAACGAAAATGACCTAAATGTTCAACCAATGACACAAAATGACACAAAATCACATATTGGATGCACAAGATTGGTTAAAAACCCTAATTGGATTAGAATAAGCTTAGGGAGGACCAAAATGACCTAAATGTGCAACCAATGACACAAAATCACATATTGGATGGACAAGATTGGTTAAAAACCCTAATTGGATTAGAATAAGCCTAGGGAGGACGGAAATGACCTAAATGTTCAACCAATGACACAAAATCACTTATTGGATGCACAAGATTGGTTAAAAACCCTAATTCGATTAGAATAAGCCTAGGGAGAACGAAAATGACCTAAATGTTCAACCAATGACACAAAATGACACAAAATCACATATTGGATGCACAAGATTGGTTAAAAACCCTAATTGGATTAGAATAAGCTTAGGGAGGACGAAAATGACCTAAATGTGCAACCAATGACACAAAATCACATATTGGATGGACAAGATTTGGTTAAAAACCCTAATTGGATTAGAATAAACATAGGGAGGACGAAAATGACCTAAATGTTCAACCAATGACACAAAATGAAACAAAATCACATATTGGATGCACAAGATTGGTTAAAAACCCTAATTCGATTAGAATAAGCCAAGGGAGAACGAAAATGACCTAAATGTTCTACCAATGACACAAAATTACACAAAATCACATATTGGATGCACAAGATTGGTTAAAAACCCTAATTGGATTAGAATAAGCTTAGGGAGGACGGAAATAACCTAAATGTTCAACCAATGACACAAAATCACTTATTGGATGTACAAGATTGGTTAAAAACCCTAATTGGATTAGAATAAGCCTAGGGAGGACGAAAATGACCTAAATGTGCAACCAATGACACAAAATCACATATTGGATGCACAAGATTGGTTAAAAACCCTAATTCGATTAGAATAAGCCTAGGGAGAACGAAAATGACCTAAATGTTCAACCAATGACACAAAATGACACAAAATCACATATTGGATGCACAAGATTGGTTAAAAACCCTAATTTGATTATAATAAGCCTAGGGAGGACGAAAATGACCTAAATGTTCAACCAGTGACACAAAATGACACAAAATCACATATTGGATGCACAAGATTGGTTAAAAACACTAATTGGATTAGAATAAGCTTAGGGAGGACGAAAATGACCTAAATGTTCAACCAATGACACAAAACCGCCTATTGGATACACAAGATTGGTCAAAAACCCTAATTAGATTAGAATAAGCCTAGGGAGGACGAAAATGACCTAAACATGCAACCAATGACACAAACTCACATATTGGATGCACCAGATTGGTTAAAAACCCTAATTGGATTAGAATAAGCTTAGGGAGGACAAAAATTAACTAAATGTGCAACCAATGACACAAAATCACATATTGGATGAACATGATTGGTTAAAAACCCTAATTGGATTATAATAAGCCTAGGGAGGACGAAAATGACCTAAATGTTCAACCAATGACACAAAATGACACAAAATCACATATTGGATGCACAAGATTGGTTAAAAACCCTAATTGGATTAGAATAAGCTTAGGGAGGATGAAAATGACCTAAATGTTCAACACATGACACAAAATTACTTATAGGATGCACAAGAATGGTTAAAAATCCTAATTGGATTAGAATAAGCCTAGGGAGGACGAAAATGACCTAAACATGCAACCAATGACACAAACTCACATATTGGATGCACAAGATTGGTTAAAAACCCTAATTGGATTAGAATAAGCCTAGGGAGGACGAAAATGACCTAAATGTTCAACCAATGACACAAAATGACACAAAATCACATATTGGATGCACATGATTGGTTAAAAACCCTAATTGGGTTAGAATAAACCTAGGGAGGACGAAAATGACCTAAATGTTCAACCAATGATACAAAATGAAACAAAATCACATATTGGATGCACAAGATTGGTTAAAAACCCTAATTCGATTAGAATAAGCCAAGGGAGAATGAAAATGACCTAAATGTTCTACCAATGACACAAAATTACACAAAATCACATATTGGATGCACAAGATTGGTTAAAAACCCTAATTGGATTAGAATAAGCTTAGGGAGGACGGAAATGACCTAAATGTTCAACCAATGACACAAAATCACTTATTGGATGTACAAGATTGGTTAAAAACCCTAATTGGATTAGAATCAGCCTAGGGAGGACGGAAATGACCTAAATGTTCAACCAATGACACAAAATCACTTATTGGATGTACAAGATTGGTTAAAAACCCTAATTGGATTAGAATAAGCCTAGGGAGGACGAAAATGACCTAAATGTGCAACCAATGACACAAAATGACACAAAATGACATATTGGATGCACAAGATTGGTTAAAAC
>JBBPBP010001033.1:278653-317203 GCA_037974735.1 Cicer chorassanicum
TAATTGGATTAGAATAAACCTAGGGAGGACGAAAATGACCTAAATGTTCAACCAATGACACAAAATGAAACAAAATCACATATTGGATGCACAAGATTGGTTAAAAACCCTAATTCGATTAGAATAAGCCAAGGGAGAACGAAAATGACCTAAATGTTCTACCAATGACACAAAATTACACAAAATCACATATTGGATGCACAAGATTGGTTAAAAACCCTAATTGGATTAGAATAAGCTTAGGGAGGACGGAAATGACCTAAATGTTCAACCAATGACACAAAATCACTTATTGGATGCACAAGATTGGTTAAAAACCCTAATTAGATTAGAATAAGCCTAGGGAAGACGAAAATGACCTAAATGTGCAACCAATGACACAAAATGACACAAAATCACATATGGATGCACAAGATTGGTTAAAACCCCTAATTGGATTAGAATAATTGGATTAGAATAAGCCTAGGGAGGACGAAAATGACCTAAATGTGCAACCAATGACACAAAATCACATATTGGATGCACAAGATTGGTGAAAACCCCTAATTGGATTAGAATAAGCCTAGGGATGACGAAAATGACCTAAATGTTCAACCAATGACACAAAATGAAACAATATCACATATTGGATGCACAAGATTGGTTAAAAACGCTAGTTGGATTTGAAAAAGCCTAAGGAGGACTTAAATGACCTAAATGTGCAACCAATGACACAAAATCACTTATTGGATGCACAAGAATGGTTAAAAACCCTAATTGGATTTGAATAAGCCTATGGAGGACGAAAATGACCTAAATGTGCAACCAATGACACAAAATCACATATTGGATGCACAAGATTGGTTAAAAACCCTAATTCGATTAGAATAAGCCTAGGGAGAACGAAAATGACCTAAATGTTCAACCAATGACACAAAATGACACAAAATCACATATTGGATGCACAAGATTGGTTAAAAACCCTAATTGGATTAGAATAAGCTTAGGGAGGACCAAAATGACCTAAATGTGCAACCAATGACACAAAATCACATATTGGATGGACAAGATTGGTTAAAAACCCTAATTGGATTAGAATAAATCTAGGGAGGACGAAAATGACCTAAATGTTCAACCAATGACACAAAATGAAACAAAATCACATATTGGATGCACAAGATTGGTTAAAAACCCTAATTCGATTAGAATAAGCCAAGGGAGAACGAAAATGACCTAAATGTTCTACCAATGACACAAAATGACACAAAATCACATATTGGATGCACAAGATTGGTTAAAAACCCTAATTGGATTAGAATAAGCTTAGGGAGGACCAAAATGACCTAAATGTGGAACCAATGACACAAAATCACATATTGGATGGACAAGATTGGTTAAAAACCCTAATTGGATTAGAATAAACCTAGGGAGGACGAAAATGACCTAAATGTTCAACCAATGACACAAAATGACACAAAATCACATATTGGATGCACAAGATTGGTTAAAAACCCTAATTGGGTTATAATAAGCTTAGGGAGGACCAAAATGACCTAAATGTGCAACCAATGACACAAAATCACATATTGGATGGACAAGATTGGTTAAAAACCCTAATTGGATTAGAATAAACCTAGGGAGGACGAAAATGACCTAAATGTTCAACCAATGACACAAAATGAAACAAAATCACATATTGGATGCACAAGATTGGTTAAAAACCCTAATTCGATTAGAATAAGCCAAGGGAGAACGAAAATGACCTAAATGTTCTACCAATGACAAAAAATTACACAAAATCACATATTGGATGCACAAGATTGGTTAAAACCCCTAATTGGATTAGAATAAGCTTAGGGACGACGTAAATGACCTAAATGTTCA
Organism: Cicer chorassanicum; assembly: GCA_037974735.1. Lineage (NCBI taxonomy): Eukaryota > Viridiplantae > Streptophyta > Magnoliopsida > Fabales > Fabaceae > Cicer > Cicer chorassanicum. The sequence goes on from JBBPBP010001033.1 coordinate 280,517, forward strand.
ACCAATGACACAAAATCACTTATTGGATGCACAAGATTGGTTAAAAACCCTAATTGGATTAGAATAAGCCTAAGGATGACGAAAATGACCTAAATGTTCAACCAATGACACAAAATGAAACAAAATCACATATTGGATGCACAAGATTGGTTAAAAACGCTAGTTGGATTTGAATAAGCCTAAGGAGGACTTAAATGACCTAAATGTGCAACCAATGACACAAAATCACATATTGGATGCACAAGAATGGTTAAAAACCCTAATTGGATTTGAATAAGCCTATGGAGGACGAAAATGACCTAAATGTGCAACCAATGACACAAAATCACATATTGGATGCACAAGATTGGTTAAAAACCCTAATTCGATTAGAATAAGCCTAGGGAGAACGAAAATGACCTAAATGTTCAACCAATGACACAAAATGACACAAAATCACATATTGGATGCACAAGATTGGTTAAAAACCCTAATTTGATTATAATAAGCCTAGGGAGGACGAAAATGACCTAAATGTTCAACCAGTGACACAAAATGACACAAAATCACATATTGGATGCACAAGATTGGTTAAAAACCCTAATTGGATTAGAATAAGCTTAGGGATGACGAAAATGACCTAAATGTTCAACCAATGACACAAAATGACACAAAATCACATATGGATGCATAAGATTGGTTAAAACCCCTAATTGGTTTAGAATAAGCATAGGGACGACGAAAACGACCTAAATGTTCAACCAATGACACAAAATCACTTATTGGATGCACAAGATTGGTAAAAAACCCTAATTGGATTAGAATAAGCCTAGGGAGGACGAAAATGACCTAAATGTGCAACCAATGACACAAAATCACATATTGGATGCACAAGATTGGTGAAAACCCCTAATTGGATTAGAATAAGCCTAGGGATGACGAAAATGACCTAAATGTTCAACCAATAAAACAAAATGAAACAAAATCAGATATTGGATGCACAAGATTGGTTAAAAACGCTAGTTGGATTTGAATAAGCCTAAGGAGGACTTAAATGACCTAAATGTGCAACCAATGACACAAAATCACTTATTGGATGCACAATAATGGTTAAAAACCCTAATTGGATTTGAATAAGCCTATGGAGGACGAAAATGACCTAAATGTGCAACCAATGACACAAAATCACATATTGGATGCACAAGATTGGTTAAAAACCCTAATTCGATTAGAATAAGCCTAGGGAGAACGAAAATGACCTAAATGTTCAACCAATGACACAAAATGACACAAAATCACATATTGGATGCACAAGATTGGTTAAAAACCCTAATTTGATTATAATAAGCCTAGGGAGGACGAAAATGACCTAAATGTTCAACCAGTGACACAAAATGACACAAAATCACATATTGGATGCACAAGATTGGTTAAAAACCCTAATTGGATTAGAATAAGCCTAGGGATGACGAAAATGACCTAAATGTTCAACCAATGACACAAAATGAAACAATATCACATATTGGATGCACAAGATTGGTTAAAAACGCTAGTTGGATTTGAAAAAGCCTAAGGAGGACTTAAATGACCTAAATGTGCAACCAATGACACAAAATCACTTATTGGATGCACAAGAATGGTTAAAAACCCTAATTGGATTTGAATAAGCCTATGGAGGACGAAAATGACCTAAATGTGCAACCAATGACACAAAATCACATATTGGATGCACAAGATTGGTTAAAAACCCTAATTCGATTAGAATAAGCCTAGGGAGAACGAAAATGACCTAAATGTTCAACCAATGACACAAAATGACACAAAATCACATATTGGATGCACAAGATTGGTTAAAAACCCTAATTGGATTAGAATAAGCTTAGGGAGGACCAAAATGACCTAAATGTGCAACCAATGACACAAAATCACATATTGGATGGACAAGATTGGTTAAAAACCCTAATTGGATTAGAATAAACCTAGGGAGGACGAAAATGACCTAAATGTTCAACCAATAACACAAAATGAAACAAAATCACATATTGGATGCACAAGATTGGTTAAAAACCCTAATTCGATTAGAATAAGCCAAGGGAGAACGAAAATGACCTAAATGTTCTACCAATGACACAAAATTACACAAAATCACATATTGGATGCACAAGATTGGTTAAAAACACTAATTGGATTAGAATAAGCTTAGGGAGGACGGAAATGACCTAAATGTTCAACCAATGACACAAAATCACTTATTGGATGCACAAGATTGGTTAAAAACCCTAATTAGATTAGAATAAGCCTAGGGAAGACGAAAATGACCTAAATGTGCAACCAATGACAAAAAATGACACAAAATCACATATGGATGCACAAGATTGGTTAAAACCCCTAATTGGATTAGAATAATTGGATTAGAATAAGCCTAGGGAGGACGAAAATGACCTAAATGTGCAACCAATGACACAAAATCACATATTGGATGCACAAGATTGGTGAAAACCCCTAATTGGATTAGAATAAGCCTAGGGATGACGAAAATGACCTAAATGTTCAACCAATGACACAAAATGAAACAAAATCACATATTGGATGCACAAGATTGGTTAAAAACGCTAGTTGGATTTGAAAAAGCCTAAGGAGGACTTAAATGACCTAAATGTGCAACCAATGACACAAAATCACATATTGGATGCACAAGAATGGTTAAAAACCCTAATTGGATTTGAATAAGCCTATGGAGGACGAAAATGACCTAAATGTGCAACCAATGACACAAAATCACATATTGGATGCACAAGATTGGTTAAAAACCCTAATTCGATTAGAATAAGCCTAGGGAGAACGAAAATGACCTAAATGTTCAACCAATGACACAAAATCACATATTGGATGCACAAGATTGGTTAAAAACCCTAATTGGATTAGAATAAGCTTAGGGAGGACGAAAATGACCTAAATGTTCAACCAATGACACAAAACCGCCTATTGGATACACAAGATTGGTCAAAAACCCTAATTAGATTAGAATAAGCCTAGGGAGGACGAAAATTACCTAAACATGCAACCAATGACACAAACTCACATATTGGATGCACCAGATTGGTTAAAAACCCTAATTGGATTAGAATAAGCTTAGGGAGGACAAAAATTAACTAAATGTGCAACCAATGACACAAAATCACATATTGGATGAACGTGATTGGTTAAAAACCCTAATTGGATTATAATAAGCCTAGGGAGGACGAAAATGACCTAAATGTTCAACCAATGACACAAAATGACACAAAATCACATATTGGATGCACAAGATTGGTTAAAAACCCTAATTGGATTAGAATAAGCTTAGGGAGGATGAAAATGACCTAAATGTTCAACACATGACACAAAATTACTTATAGGATGCACAAGAATGGTTAAAAATCCTAATTGGATTAGAATAAGCCTAGGGAGGACGAAAATGACCTAAACATGCAACCAATGACACAAACTCACATATTGGATGCACAAGATTGGTTAAAAACCCTAATTGGATTAGAATAAGCCTAGGGAGGACGAAAATGAACTAAATGTTCAACCAATGACACAAAATGACACAAAATCACATATTGGATGCACAAGATTGGTTAAAAACCCTAATTGGATTAGAATAAGCTTAGGGAGGACCAAAATGACCTAAATGTGCAACCAATGACACAAAATCACATATTGGATGGACAAGATTGGTTAAAAACCCTAATTGGATTAGAATAAACCTAGGGAGGACGAAAATGACCTAAATGTTCAACCAATAACACAAAATGAAACAAAATCACATATTGGATGCACAAGATTGGTTAAAAACCCTAATTCGATTAGAATAAGCCAAGGGAGAACGAAAATGACCTAAATGTTCTACCAATGACACAAAATTACACAAAATCACATATTGGATGCACAAGATTGGTTAAAAACCCTAATTGGATTAGAATAAGCTTAGGGAGGACGGAAATGACCTAAATGTTCAACCAATGACACAAAATCACTTATTGGATGTACAAGATTGGTTAAAAACCCTAATTGGATTAGAATAAGCCTAGGGAGGACGGAAATGACCTAAATGTTCAACCAATGACACAAAATCACTTATTGGATGCACAAGATTGGTTAAAAACCCTAATTCGATTAGAATAAGCCTAGGGAGAACGAAAATGACCTAAATGTTCAACCAATGACACAAAATGACACAAAATCACATATTGGATGCACAAGATTGGTTAAAAACCCTAATTGGATTAGAATAAGCTTAGGGAGGACGAAAATGACCTAAATGTGCAACCAATGACACAAAATCACATATTGGATGGACAAGATTTGGTTAAAAACCCTAATTGGATTAGAATAAACATAGGGAGGACGAAAATGACCTAAATGTTCAACCAATGACACAAAATGAAACAAAATCACATATTGGATGCACAAGATTGGTTAAAAACCCTAATTCGATTAGAATAAGCCAAGGGAGAACGAAAATGACCTAAATGTTCTACCAATGACACAAAATTACACAAAATCACATATTGGATGCACAAGATTGGTTAAAAACCCTAATTGGATTAGAATAAGCTTAGGGAGGACGGAAATGACCTAAATGTTCAACCAATGACACAAAATCACTTATTGGATGTACAAGATTGGTTAAAAACCCTAATTGGATTAGAATAAGCTTAGGGACGACGAAAATGACCTAAATGTTCAACCAACGACACAAAATCACTTATTGGATGCACAAGATTGGTTAAAAACCCTAATTAGATTAGAATAAGCCTAGGGAGGACGAAAATGACCTAAATGTGCAACCAATGACAAAAAATCACATATTGGATGCACAAGATTGGTTAAAAACCCTAATTCGATTAGAATAAGCCTAGGGAGAACGAAAATGACCTAAATGTTCAACCAATGACACAAAATGACACAAAATCACATATTGGATGCACAAGATTGGTTAAAACCCCTAATTGGATTAGAATAAGCTTAGGGACGACGAAAATGACCTAAATGTTCAACCAATGACACAAAATCACTTATTGGATGCACAAGATTGGTTAAAAACCCTAATTGGATTAGAATAAGCCTAGGGAGGACGAAAATGACCTAAATGTGCAACCAATGACACAAAATCACATATTGGATGCACAAGATTGGTGAAAACCCCTAATTGGATTAGAATAAGCCTAAGGAGGACTTAAATGACCTAAATGTGCAACCAATGACACAAAATCACTTATTGGATGCACAAGAATGGTTAAAAACCCTAATTGGATTTGAATAAGCCTATGGAAGACGAAAATGACCTAAATGTGCAACCAATGACACAAAATCACATATTGGTTGCACAAGATTGGTTAAAAACCCTAATTCGATTAGAATAAGCCTAGGGAGAACGAAAATGACCTAAATGTTCATCCAATGACACAAAATGACACAAAATCACATATTGGATACACAAGATTGGTTAAAACCCCTAATTGGATTAGAATAAGCTTAGGGATGATGAAAATGACCTAAATGTTCAACCAATGACACAAAATCACTGATTGGATGCACAAGATTTGTTCAAAACCCTAATGCGATTAGAATAAGCCTAGGGAGGACGAAAATGACCTAAATGTGCAACCAATGACACAAAATCACATATTGGATGCACAAGATTGGTTAAAAACCCTAATTCGATTAGAATAAGCCTAGGGAGAACGAAAATGACCTAAATGTTCAACCAATGACACAAAATGACACAAAATCACATATTGGATGCACAAGATTGGTTAAAAACCCTAATTTGATTATAATAAGCCTAGGGAGGACGAAAATGACCTAAATGTTCAACCAGTGACACAAAATGACACAAAATCACATATTGGATGCACAAGATTGGTTAAAAACCCTAATTGGATTAGAATAAGCTTAGGGATGACCAAAATGACCTAAATGTGCAACCAATGACACAAAATCACATATTGGATGGACAAGATTGGTTAAAAACCCTAATTGGATTAGAATAAACCTAGGGAGGACGAAAATGACCTAAATGTTCAACCAATGACACAAAATGAAACAAAATCACATATTGGATGCACAAGATTGGTTAAAAACCCTAATTCGATTAGAATAAGCCAAGGGAGAACGAAAATGACCTAAATGTTCTACCAATGACAAAAAATTACACAAAATCACATATTGGATGCACAAGATTGGTTAAAACCCCTAATTGGATTAGAATAAGCTTAGGGACGAAGAAAATGACCTAAATGTTCAACCAATGACACAAAATCACTTATTGGATGCACAAGATTGGTTAAAAACCCTAATTGGATTAGAATAAGCCTAGGGAGGTCGAAAATGACCTAAATGTGCAACAAATGACACAAAATCACATATTGGACGCACAAGATTGGTGAAAACCCCTAATTGGATTAGAATAAGCCTAGGGATGACGAAAATGACCTAAATGTTCAACCAATGACACAAAATGAAACAAAATCACATATTGGATGCACAATATTGGTTAAAAACGCTAGTTGGATTTGAATAAGCCTAAGGAGGACTTAAATGACCTAAATGTGCAACCAATGACACAAAATCACATATTGGATGCACAAGAATGGTTAAAAACCCTAATTGGATTTGAATAAGCCTATGGAGGACGAAAATGACCTAAATGTGCAACCAATGACACAAAATCACATATTGGATGCACAAGATTGGTTAAAAACCCTAATTCGATTAGAATAAGCCTAGGGAGAACGAAAATGACCTAAATGTTCAACCAATGACACAAAATGACACAAAATCACATATTGGATGCACAAGATTGGTTAAAAATCCTAATTGGATTAGAATAAGCTTAAGGAGGACGAAAATGACCTAAATGTGCAACCAATTACACAAAATCACATATTGGATGCACAAGATTGGTTAAAAACCCTAATTGGATTAGAATAAACCTAGGGAGGACGAAAATGACCTAAATGTGCAACCAATGACAAAAAATCACTTATTGGATGCACAAGATTGGTTAAAAATCCTAATTGGATTAGAATAAGCCTAGGGAGGACGAAAATGATCAAAATATTCAACCAATGACACAAAATCTTGTATTGGATGTACAAGATTTGTTTAAAACCCTAATTGAATTAGAATAAGCTTAGGGAGGACGAAAATTAACTAAATGTGCAACCAATGACACAAAATCACATATTGGATGCACAAGATTGGTTAAAAACCCAAATTGGATTAGGAGAAGCCTAGGGAGGACGAAAATGATCTAAATGTTCAACCAATGACACAAAATCACATATTGGATGCACAAGATTGGTTAAAAACCCTAATTGGATTAGAATAAGCTTAGGGAGGACGAAAATGACATAAATGTTCAACACATGACACAAAATTACTTATAGGATGCACAAGAATGGTTAAAAATCCTAATTGGATTAGAATAAGCCTAGGGAGGACGAAAATGGCATAAACATGCAGCCAATGACACAAACTCACATATTGGATGCACAAGATTGGTTAAAAACCCTAATTGGATTAGAATAAGCCTAGGGAGGACGAAAATGACCTAAATGTTCAACCAATGACACAAAATGACACAAAATCACATATTGGATGCACAAGATTGGTTAAAAACCCTAATTGGATTAGAATAAGCTTAGGGAGGACCAAAATGACCTAAATGTGCAACCAATGACACAAAATCACATATTGGATGGACAAGATTGGTTAAAAACCCTAATTGGATTAGAATAAATCTAGGGAGGACGAAAATGACCTAAATGTTCAACCAATGACACAAAATGAAACAAAATCACATATTGGATGCACAAGATTGGTTAAAAACCCTAATTCGATTAGAATAAGCCAAGGGAGAACGAAAATGACCTAAATGTTCTACCAATGACACAAAATTACACAAAATCACATATTGGATACACAAGATTGGTTAAAAACCCTAATTGGATTAGAATAAGCTTAGGGAGGACGGAAATGACCTAAATGTTCAACCAATGACACAAAATCACTTATTGGATGCACAAGATTGGTTAAAAACCCTAATTAGATTAGAATAAGCCTAGGGAAGACGAAAATGACCTAAATGTGCAACCAATGACAAAAAATGACACAAAATCACATATGGATGCACAAGATTGGTTAAAACCCCTAATTGGATTAGAATAATTGGATTAGAATAAGCCTAGGGAGGACGAAAATGACCTAAATGTGCAACCAATGACACAAAATCACATATTGGATGCACAAGATTGGTGAAAACCCCTAATTGGATTAGAATAAGCCTAGGGATGACGAAAATGACCTAAATGTTCAACCAATGACACAAAATGAAACAAAATCACATATTGGATGCACAAGATTGGTTAAAAACGCTAGTTGGATTTGAAAAAGCCTAAGGAGGACTTAAATGACCTAAATGTGCAACCAATGACACAAAATCACATATTGGATGCACAAGAATGGTTAAAAACCCTAATTGGATTTGAATAAGCCTATGGAGGACGAAAATGACCTAAATGTGCAACCAATGACACAAAATCACATATTGGATGCACAAGATTGGTTAAAAACCCTAATTCGATTAGAATAAGCCTAGGGAGAACGAAAATGACCTAAATGTTCAACCAATGACACAAAATCACATATTGGATGCACAAGATTGGTTAAAAACCCTAATTGGATTAGAATAAGCTTAGGGAGGACGAAAATGACCTAAATGTTCAACCAATGACACAAAACCGCCTATTGGATACACAAGATTGGTCAAAAACCCTAATTAGATTAGAATAAGCCTAGGGAGGACGAAAATTACCTAAACATGCAACCAATGACACAAACTCACATATTGGATGCACCAGATTGGTTAAAAACCCTAATTGGATTAGAATAAGCTTAGGGAGGACAAAAATTAACTAAATGTGCAACCAATGACACAAAATCACATATTGGATGAACGTGATTGGTTAAAAACCCTAATTGGATTATAATAAGCCTAGGGAGAACGAAAATGACCTAAATGTTCAACCAATGACACAAAATGACACAAAATCACATATTGGATGCACAAGATTGGTTAAAAACCCTAATTGGATTAGAATAAGCTTAGGGAGGATGAAAGTGACCTAAATGTTCAACACATGACACAAAATTACTTATAGGATGCACAAGAATGGTTAAAAATCCTAATTGGATTAGAATAAGCCTAGGGAGGACGAAAATGACCTAAATGTTCAACCAATGACACAAAATGACACAAAATCACATATTGGATGCACATGATTGGTTAAAAACCCTAATTGGGTTAGAATAAACCTAGGGAGGACGAAAATGACCTAAATGTTCAACCAATGATACAAAATGAAACAAAATCACATATTGGATGCACAAGATTGGTTAAAAACCCTAATTCGATTAGAATAAGCCAAGGGAGAACGAAAATGACCTAAATGTTCTACCAATGACACAAAATTACACAAAATCACATATTGGATGCACAAGATTGGTTAAAAACCCTAATTGGATTAGAATAAGCTTAGGGAGGACGGAAATGACCTAAATGTTCAACCAATGACACAAAATCACTTATTGGATGTACAAGATTGGTTAAAAACCCTAATTGGATTAGAATAAGCCTAGGGAGGACGGAAATGACCTAAATGTTCAACCAATGACACAAAATCACTTATTGGATGTACAAGATTGGTTAAAAACCCTAATTGGATTAGAATAAGCCTAGGGAGGACGAAAATGACCTAAATGTGCAACCAATGACACAAAATGACACAAAATCACATATTGGATGCACAAGATTGGTTAAAACCCCTAATTGGATTAGAATAAGCTTAGGGACGATGAAAATGACCTAAATGTTCAACCAATGACACAAAATCACTTATTGGATGCACAAGATTGGTTAAAAACCCTAATTGGATTAGAATAAGCCTAGGGAGGACGAAAATGACCTAAATGTGCAACTAATGACACAAAATCACATATTGGATGCACAAGATTGGTTAAAAACCCTAATTCGATTAGAATAAGCCTAGGGAGAACGAAAATGACCTAAATGTTCAACCAATGACACAAAATCACATATTGGATGCACAAGATTGGTTAAAAACCCTAATTGGATTAGAATAAGCTTAAGGAGGACGAAAATGACCTAAATGTGCAACCAATTACACAAAATCACATATTGGATGCACAAGATTGGTTAAAAACCCTAATTGGATTAGAATAAACCTAGGGAGGACGAAAATGACCTAAATGTGCAACCAATGACAAAAAATCACTTATTGGATGCACAAGATTGGTTAAAAATCCTAATTGGATTAGAATAAGCCTAGGGAGGACGAAAATGATCAAAATATTCAACCAATGACACAAAATCTTGTATTGGATGTACAAGATTTGTTTAAAACCCTAATTGAATTAGAATAAGCTTAGGGAGGACGAAAATTAACTAAATGTGCAACCAATGACACAAAATCACATATTGGATGCACAAGATTGGTTAAAAACCCAAATTGGATTAGGAGAAGCCTAGGGAGGACGAAAATGATCTAAATGTTCAACCAATGACACAAAATCACATATTGGATGCACAAGATTGGTTAAAAACCCTAATTGGATTAGAATAAGCTTAGGGAGGACGAAAATGACCTAAATGTTCAACACATGACACAAAATCACATATTGGATGCACAAGATTGGTTAAAAACCCTAATTGGATTAGAATAAGCCTAGGGAGGACGAAAATGACATAAATGTGCAACCAATGACACAAAATCACATATTGGATGCACAAGATTTGTTAAAAACCTTAATTGGATTAGAATATGCCTAGGAAGGACTAAAATGATCTAAATGTTCAACCAATGACACAAAATCACATATTGGATGCACAAGATTGGTTAAAAACCCTAATTGGTTTAGAATAAGCTTAGGGAGGACGAAAATGACCTAAATGTGCAACCAATGACACAAAATCACATATTGGATGCACAAGATTGGTTAAAAACCCTAATTGGATTAGAATAAGCTTAGGGAGGACGAAAATGACCTAAATGTTCAACACATGACACAAAATTACTTATAGGATGCACAAGAATGGTTAAAAATCCTAATTGGATTAGAATAAACCTAGGGAGGACCAAAATGACCTAAACATGCCACCAATGACACAAAATGACACAAAATCACATATTGGATGCACAAGATTGGTTAAAACCCCTAATTGGATTAGAATAAGCTTAGGGACGACGAAAATGACCTAAATGTTCAACCAATGACACAAAATCACTTATTGGATGCACAAGATTGGTTAAAAACCCTAATTAGATTAGAATAAGCCTAGGGAGGACGAAAATGACCTAAATGTGCAACCAATGACACAAAATCACATATTGGATGCACAAGATTGGTTAAAAACCCTAATTCGATTAGAATAAGCCTAGGGAGAACGAAAATGACCTAAATGTTCAACCAATGACACAAAATGACACAAAATCACATATTGGATGCACAAGATTGGTTAAAAATCCTAATTGGATTAGAATAAGCTTAAGGAGGACGAAAATGACCTAAATGTGCAACCAATTACACAAAATCACATATTGGATGCACAAGATTGGTTAAAAACCCTAATTGGATTAGAATAAACCTAGGGAGGACGAAAATGACCTAAATGTGCAACCAATGACAAAAAATCACTTATTGGATGCACAAGATTGGTTAAAAATCCTAATTGGATTAGAATAAGCCTAGGGAGGACGAAAATGATCAAAATATTCAACCAATGACACAAAATCTTGTATTGGATGTACAAGATTTGTTTAAAACCCTAATTGAATTAGAATAAGCTTAGGGAGGACGAAAATTAACTAAATGTGCAACCAATGACACAAAATCACATATTGGATGCACAAGATTGGTTAAAAACCCAAATTGGATTAGGAGAAGCCTAGGGAGGACGAAAATGATCTAAATGTTCAACCAATGACACAAAATCACATATTGGATGCACAAGATTGGTTAAAAACCCTAATTGGATTAGAATAAGCTTAGGGAGGACGAAAATGACATAAATGTTCAACACATGACACAAAATTACTTATAGGATGCACAAGAATGGTTAAAAATCCTAATTGGATTAGAATAAGCCTAGGGAGGACGAAAATGGCATAAACATGCAGCCAATGACACAAACTCACATATTGGATGCACAAGATTGGTTAAAAACCCTAATTGGATTAGAATAAGCCTAGGGAGGACGAAAATGACCTAAATGTTCAACCAATGACACAAAATGACACAAAATCACATATTGGATGCACAAGATTGGTTAAAAACCCTAATTGGATTAGAATAAGCTTAGGGAGGACCAAAATGACCTAAATGTGCAACCAATGACACAAAATCACATATTGGATGGACAAGATTGGTTAAAAACCCTAATTGGATTAGAATAAACCTAGGGAGGACGAAAATGACCTAAATGTTCAACCAATGACACAAAATGAAACAAAATCACATATTGGATGCACAAGATTGGTTAAAAACCCTAATTGGATTAGAATAAGCTTAGGGAGGACGAAAATGACCTAAATGTTCAACACATGACACAAAATTACTTATAGGATGCACAAGAATGGTTAAAAATCCTAATTGGATTAGAATAAGCCTAGGGAGGACGAAAATGACCTAAACATGCAACCAATGACACAAACTCACATATTGGATGCACAAGATTGGTTAAAAACCCTAATTGGATTAGAATAAGCCTAGGGAGGACGAAAATGACCTAAATGTTCAACCAATGACACAAAATGACACAAAATCACATATTGGATGCACAAGATTGGTCAAAAACCCTAATTGGATTAGAATAAGCCTAAGGAGGACGAAAATGACCTAAATGTTCAACCAATGACACAAAATCACATATTGGATGCACAAGATTGGTTAAAAACCCTAATTGGATTAGAATAAGCTTAGGGAGGACGAAAATGACCTAAATGTTCAACACATGACACAAATTTACTTATAGGATGCACAAGAATGGTTAAAAATCCTAATTGGATTAGAATAAGCCTAGGGAAGACGAAAATGACCTAAACATGCAACCAATGACACAAACTCACATATTGGATGCACAAGATTGGTTAAAAACCCTAATTGGATTAGAATAAGCCTAGGGAGAACGAAAATGACCTTAATGTTCAACCAATGACACAAAATCACATATTGGATGCACAAGATTGGTTAAAAACCCTAATTGGATTTGAATAAGCCTATGGAGGACGAAAATGACCTAAATGTTCAACCAATGACACAAAATCACATATTGGATGCACAAGATTGGTTAAAAACCCTAATTCGATTAGAATAAGCCTAGGGAGAACGAAAATGACCTAAATGTGCAACCAATGACACAAAATCACATATTGGATGCACAAGATTGGTTAAAAACCCTAATTCGATTAGAATAAGCCTAGGGAGAACGAAAATAACCTAAATGTGCAACCAATGACACAAAATCACTTATTGGATGCACAAGAATGGTTAAAAACCCTAATTGGATTTGAATAAGCCTATGGAGGACGAAAATGACCTAAATGTGCAACCAATGACACAAAATCACATATTGGATGCACAAGATTGGTTAAAAACCCTAATTCGATTAGAATAAGCCTAGGGAGAACGAAAATGACCTAAATGTTCAACTAATGACACAAAATGACACAAAATCACATATTGGATGCACAAGATTTGTTAGAAACCCTAATTGGATTAGAATAAGCTTAGGGAGGACCAAAATGACCTAAATGTGCAACCAATGACACAAAATCACATATTGGATGGACAAGATTGGTTAAAAACCCTAATTGGATTAGAATAAACCTAGGGAGGACGAAAATGACCTAAATGTTCAACCAATGACACAAAATGAAACAAAATCACATATTGGATGCACAAGATTGGTTAAAAACCCTAATTGGATTAGAATAAGCTTAGGGAGGACGAAAATGACCTAAATGTTCAACACATGACACAAAATTACTTATAGGATGCACAAGAATGGTTAAAAATCCTAATTGGATTAGAATAAGCCTAGGGAGGACGAAAATGACCTAAACATGCAACCAATGACACAAACTCACATATTGGATGCACAAGATTGGTTAAAAACCCTAATTGGATTAGAATAAGCCTAGGGAGGACGAAAATGAACTAAATGTTCAACCAATGACACAAAATGACACAAAATCACATATTGGATGCACAAGATTGGTTAAAAACCCTAATTGGATTAGAATAAGCTTAGGGAGGACCAAAATGACCTAAATGTGCAACCAATGACACAAAATCACATATTGGATGGACAAGATTGGTTAAAAACCCTAATTGGATTAGAATAAGCCTAGGGAGGACGGAAATGACCTAAATGTTCAACCAATGACACAAAATCACTTATTGGATGCACAAGATTGGTTAAAAACCCTAATTCGATTAGAATAAGCCTAGGGAGAACGAAAATGACCTAAATGTTCAACCAATGACACAAAATGACACAAAATCACATATTGGATGCACAAGATTGGTTAAAAACCCTAATTGGATTAGAATAAGCTTAAGGAGGACGAAAATGACCTAAATGTGCAACCAATTACACAAAATCACATATTGGATGCACAAGATTGGTTAAAAACCCTAATTGGATTAGAATAAACCTAGGGAGGACGAAAATGGCCTAAATGTGCAACCAATGACAAAAAATCACTTATTGGATACACAAGATTGGTTAAAAACCCTAATTGGATTAGAATAAGCCTAGGGAGGACGAAAATGATCAAAATATTCAACCAATGACACAAAATCTTGTATTAGATGTACAAGATTTGTTTAAAACCCTAATTGGATTAAAATAAGCTTAGGGAGGACGAAAATTAACTAAATGTGCAACCAATGACACAAAATCACATATTGGATGCACAAGATTGGTTAAAAACCCTAATTGGATTATAATAAGCCTAAGGAGGACGAAAATGACCTAAATGTTCAACCAGTGACACAAAATAAAACAAAATCACATATTGGATGCACAAGATTGGTTAAAAACCCAAATTGGATTAGGAGAAGCCTAAGGAGGACGAAAATGACCTAAATGTTCAACCAGTGACACAAAATAAAACAAAATCACATATTGGACGCACAAGATTGGTTAAAAACCCAAATTGGATTAGGAGAAGCCTAAGGAGGACGAAAATGATCTAAATGTTCAACCAATGACACAAAATCACATATTGGATGCACAAGATTGGTTAAAAACCCTAATTGGATTAGAATAAGCTTAGGGAGGACGAAAATGACCTAAATGTTCAACACATGACACAAAATTACTTATAGGATGCACAAGAATGGTTAAAAATCCTAATTGGATTAGATAAGCCTAGGGAGGACGAAAATGACCTAAACATGCAACCAATGACACAAACTCACCTATTGGATGCACAAGATTGGTTAAAAACCCTAATTGGATTAGAATAAGCCTAGGGAGGACGAAAATGACCTAAATGTTCAACCAATGACACAAAATGACACAAAATCACATATTGGATGCACAAGATTGGTTAAAAACCCTAATTGGATTAGAATAAGCTTAGGGAGGACCAAAATGACCTAAATGTGCAACCAATGACACAAAATCACATATTGGATGGACAAGATTGGTTAAAAACCCTAATTGGATTAGAATAAACCTAGGGAGGACGAAAATGACCTAAATGTTCAACCAATGACACAAAATGAAACAAAATCATATATTGGATGCACAAGATTGGTTAAAAACCCTAATTCGATTAGAATAAGCCAAGGGAGAACGAAAATGACCTAAATGTTCTACCAATGACACAAAATTACAAAAAATCACATATTGGATGCACAAGATTGGTTAAAAACCCTAATTGGATTAGAATAAGCTTAGGGAGGACGGAAATGACCTAAATGTTCAACCAATGACACAAAATCACTTATTGGATGCACAAGATTGGTTAAAAACCCTAATTGGATTAGAATAAGCCTAGGGAAGACGAAAATGACCTAAATGTGCAACCAATGACACAAAATGACACAAAATCACATATGGATGCACAAGATTGGTTAAAACCCCTAATTGGATTAGAATAAGCTTAGGGACGACGAAAATGACCTAAATGTTCAACCAATGACACAAAATCACTTATTGGATGCACAAGATTGGTTAAAAACCCTAATTGGATTAGAATAAGCCTAGGGAGGACGAAAATGACCTAAATGTGCAACCAATGACACAAAATCACATATTGGATGCACAAGATTGGTGAAAACCCCTAATTGGATTAGAATAAGCCTAAGGAGGACTTAAATGACCTAAATGTGCAACCAATGACACAAAATCACTTATTGGATACACAAGAATGGTTAAAAACCCTAATTGGATTTGAATAAGCCTATGGAGGACGAAAATGACCTAAATGTGCAACCAATGACACAAAATCACATATTGGATGCACAAGATTGGTGAAAACCCCTAATTGGATTAGAATAAGCCTAAGGAGGACTTAAATGACCTAAATGTGCAACCAATGACACAAAATCACTTATTGGATGCACAAGAATGGTTAAAAACCCTAATTGGATTTGAATAAGCCTATGGAGGACGAAAATGACCTAAATGTGCAACCAATGACACAAAATCACATATTGGATGCACAAGATTGGTTAAAAACCCTAATTCGATTAGAATAAGCCTAGGGAGAACGAAAATGACCTAAATGTTCAACCAATGACACAAAATGACACAAAATCACATATTGGATGCACAAGATTGGTTAAAAACCCTAATTGGATTAGAATAAGCTTAGGGAGGACCAAAATGACCTAAATGTGCAACCAATGACACAAAATCACATATTGGATGGACAAGATTGGTTAAAAACCCTAATTGGATTAGAATAAACCTAGGGAGGACGAAAATGACCTAAATGTTCAACCAATGACACAAAATGAAACAAAATCACATATTGGATGCACAAGATTGGTTAAAAACCCTAATTGGATTAGAATAAGCTTAGGGAGGACGAAAATGACCTAAATGTTCAACACATGACACAAAATTACTTATAGGATGCACAAGAATGGTTAAAAATCCTAATTGGATTAGAATAAGCCTAGGGAGGACGAAAATGACCTAAACATGCAACCAATGACACAAACTCACATATTGGATGCACAAGATTGGTTAAAAACCCTAATTGGATTAGAATAAGCCTAGGGAGGACGAAAATGACCTAAATGTTCAACCAATGACACAAAATGACACAAAATCACATATTGGATGCACATGATTGGTTAAAAACCCTAATTGGGTTAGAATAAACCTAGGGAGGACGAAAATGACCTAAATGTTCAACCAATGATACAAAATGAAACAAAATCACATATTGGATGCACAAGATTGGTTAAAAACCCTAATTCGATTAGAATAAGCCAAGGGAGAACGAAAATGACCTAAATGTTCTACCAATGACACAAAATTACACAAAATCACATATTGGATGCACAAGATTGGTTAAAAACCCTAATTGGATTAGAATAAGCTTAGGGAGGACGGAAATGACCTAAATGTTCAACCAATGACACAAAATCACTTATTGGATGTACAAGATTGGTTAAAAACCCTAATTGGATTAGAATAAGCCTAGGGAGGACGGAAATGACCTAAATGTTCAACCAATGACACAAAATCACTTATTGGATGTACAAGATTGGTTAAAAACCCTAATTGGATTAGAATAAGCCTAGGGAGGACGAAAATGACCTAAATGTGCAACCAATGACACAAAATGACACAAAATCACATATTGGATGCACAAGATTGGTTAAAACCCCTAATTGGATTAGAATAAGCTTAGGGACGATGAAAATGACCTAAATGTTCAACCAATGACACAAAATCACTTATTGGATGCACAAGATTGGTTAAAAACCCTAATTGGATTAGAATAAGCCTAGGGAGGACGAAAATGACCTAAATGTGCAACTAATGACACAAAATCACATATTGGATGCACAAGATTGGTTAAAAACCCTAATTCGATTAGAATAAGCCTAGGGAGAACGAAAATGACCTAAATGTTCAACCAATGACACAAAATCACATATTGGATGCACAAGATTGGTTAAAAACCCTAATTGGATTAGAATAAGCTTAAGGAGGACGAAAATGACCTAAATGTGCAACCAATGACACAAAATCACATATTGGATGCACAAGATTGGTTAAAAACCCTAATTGGATTAGAATAAGCCTAGGGAGGACGAAAATGACCTAAATGTGCAACCAATGACACAAAATCACATATTGAATACACAAGATTGGTGAAAAACCCTAATTGGATTAGAATAAGCCTAGGGAGGACGAAAATGACCTAAATGTTCAACCAATGACACAAAATCACTTATTGGATGCACAAGATTGGTTAAAAACCCTAATTGGATTAGAATAAGCCTAGGGAGGACGAAAATGACCTAAATGTGCAACTAATGACAAAAAATCACATATTGGATGCACAAGATTGGTGAAAACCCCTAATTGGATTAGAATAAGCCTAAGGATGACGAAAATGACCTAAATGTTCAACCAATGACACAAAATGAAACAAAATCACATATTGGATGCACAAGATTGGTTAAAAATGCTAGTTGGATTTGAATAAGCCTAGGGAGGACTTAAATGACCTAAATGTGCAACCAATGACACAAAATCACTTATTGGATGCACAAGAATGGTTAAAAACCCTAATTGGATTTGAATAAGCCTATGGAGGACGAAAATGACCTAAATGTGCAACCAATGATACAAAATCACTTACTATATGCACAAGATTGGTTAAAAACCCTAATTGGATTAGAATAATCCTATGGAGGACGAAAATGACCTAAATGTGCAACCAATGACACAAAATCACATATTGGATGCACATGATTGGTTAAAAACCCTAATTCGATTATAATAAGCCTAGGGAGGACGAAAATGACCTAAATGTGCAACCAATGACACAAAATGACACAAAATCACATATTGGATGCACAAGATTGGTTAAAACCCCTAATTGGATTAGAATAAGCTTAGGGACAACGAAAATGACCTAAATGTTCATTCAATGACACAAAATCACTTATTGGATGCACAAGATTGGTTAAAAACCCTAATTGGATTAGAATAAGCCTAGGGAGGACGAAAATGACCTAAATGTGCAACTAATGACAAAAAATCACATATTCGATGCACAAGATTGGTGAAAACCCCTAATTAGATTAGAATAAGCCTAAGGATGACGAAAATGACCTAAATGTTCAACCAATGACACAAAATGAAACAAAATCACATATTGGATGCACAAGATTGGTTAAAAACGCTAGTTGGATTTGAATAAGCCTAGGGAGGACTTAAATGACCTAAATGTGCAACCAATGACACAAAATCACTTATTGGATGCACAAGAATGGTTAAAAACCCTAATTGGATTTGAATAAGCCTATGGAGGACGAAAATGACCTAAATGTGCAACCAATGACACAAAATCACATATTGGATGCACAAGATTTGTTAAAAACCCTAATTGGATTAGAATAAGCCTAGGGAGGACGAAAATGACCTAAATGTTCAACCAATGACACAAAATGACACAAAATCACATATTGGATGCACATGATTGGTTAAAAACCCTAATTCGATTAGAATAAGCCAAGGGAGAACGAAAATGACCTAAATGTTCTACCAATGACACAAAATTACACAAAATCACATATTGGATGCACAAGATTGGTTAAAAACCCTAATTGGATTAGAATAAGCTTAGGGAGGACGGAAATGACCTAAATGTTCAACCAATGACACAAAATCACTTATTGGATGTACAAGATTGGTTAAAAACCCTAATTGGATTAGAATAAGCCTAGGGAGGACGAAAATGACCTAAATGTGCAACCAATCACACAAAATGACACAAAATCACATATTGGATGAACAAGATTGGTTAAAACCCCTAATTGGATTAGAATAAGCTTAGGGACGACGAAAATGACCTAAATGTTCAACCAATGACACAAAATCACTTATTGGATGCACAAGATTGGTTAAAAACCCTAATTAGATTAGAATAAGCCTAGGGAGGACGAAAATGACCTAAATGTGCAACCAATGACACAAAATCACATATTGGATGCACAAGATTGGTTAAAAACCCTAATTCGATTAGAATAAGCCTAGGGAGAACGAAAATGACCTAAATGTTCAACCAATGACACAAAATGACACAAAATCACATATTGGATGCACAAGATTGGTTAAAAACCCTAATTTGATTATAATAAGCCTAGGGAGGACGAAAATGACCTAAATGTTCAACCAGTGACACAAAATGACACAAAATCACATATTGGATGCACAAGATTGGTTAAAAACCCTAATTGGATTAGAATAAGCCTAGGGATGACGAAAATGACCTAAATGTTCAACCAATGACACAAAATGAAACAATATCACATATTGGATGCACAAGATTGGTTAAAAACGCTAGTTGGATTTGAAAAAGCCTAAGGAGGACTTAAATGACCTAAATGTGCAACCAATGACACAAAATCACTTATTGGATGCACAAGAATGGTTAAAAACCCTAATTGGATTTGAATAAGCCTATGGAGGACGAAAATGACCTAAATGTGCAACCAATGACACAAAATCACATATTGGATGCACAAGATTGGTTAAAAACCCTAATTCGATTAGAATAAGCTTAGGGAGAACGAAAATGACCTAAATGTTCATCCAATGACACAAAATGACACAAAATCACATATAAGATGCACAAGATTGGTTAAAAACCCTAATTGGATTAGAATATGCTTAAGGAGGAGGAAAATGACCTATATGTGCAACCAATTACACAAAATCACATATTGGATGCACAAGATTGGTTAAAAATCCTAATTGGATTAGAATAAA
The DNA here is from genome assembly GCA_037974735.1 of Cicer chorassanicum. Classification (NCBI taxonomy): domain Eukaryota; kingdom Viridiplantae; phylum Streptophyta; class Magnoliopsida; order Fabales; family Fabaceae; genus Cicer; species Cicer chorassanicum. Next base: position 301,599 of record JBBPBP010001033.1, read on the forward strand.
CCTAAGGAGGACGAAAATGACCTAAATGTGCAACCAATGACAAAAAATCACTTATTGGATGCACAAGATTGGTTAAAAACCCTAATTGGATTAGAATAAGCCTAGGGAGGACGAAAATGATCTAAATATTCAACCAATGACACAAAATCTTGTATTGGATGCACAAGATTTGTTTAAAACCCTAATTGGATTAGAATAAGCTTAGGGAGGACGAAAATTAACTAAATGTGCAACCAATGACACAAAATCACATATTGGATGCACAAGATTGGTTAGAAACCCTAATTGGATTATAATAAGCCTAGGGAGGACGAAAATGACCTAAATGTTCAACCAGTGACACAAAATGACACAAAATCACATATTGGATGCACAAGATTGGTTAAAAACCCTAATTCGATTAGAATAAGCTTAGGGAGGACGAAAATGACCTAAATGTTCAACCAATGACACAAAACCGCCTATTGGATACAAAAGATTGGTCAAAAACCCTAATTAAATTAGAATAAGCCTAGGGAGGACGAAAATGACCTAAACATGCAACCAATGACACAAACTCACATATTGGATGCACCAGATTGGTTAAAAACCCTAATTGGATTAGAATAAGCTTAGGGAGGACAAAAATTAACTAAATGTGCAACCAATGACACAAAATCACATATTGGATGCACAAGATTGGTTAAAAACCCTAATTGGATTATAATAAGCTTAGGGAGGACGAAAATGACCTAAATGTTCAACACATGACACAAAATTACTTATAGGATGCACAAGAATGGTTAAAAATCCTAATTGGATTAGAATAAGCCTAGGGAGGACGAAAATGACCTAAACATGCAACCAATGACACAAACTCACATATTGGATGCACAAGATTGGTTAAAAACCCTAATTGGATTAGAATAAGCCTAGGGAGGACGAAAATGAACTAAATGTTCAACCAATGACACAAAATGACACAAAATCACATATTGGATGCACAAGATTGGTTAAAAACCCTAATTGGATTAGAATAAGCTTAGGGAGGACCAAAATGACCTAAATGTGCAACCAATGACACAAAATCACATATTGGATGGACAAGATTGGTTAAAAACCCTAATTGGATTAGAATAAGCCTAGGGAGGACGGAAATGACCTAAATGTTCAACCAATGACACAAAATCACTTATTGGATGCACAAGATTGGTTAAAAACCCTAATTCGATTAGAATAAGCCTAGGGAGAACGAAAATGACCTAAATGTTCAACCAATGACACAAAATGACACAAAATCACATATTGGATGCACAAGATTGGTTAAAAACCCTAATTGGATTAGAATAAGCTTAAGGAGGACGAAAATGACCTAAATGTGCAACCAATTACACAAAATCACATATTGGATGCACAAGATTGGTTAAAAACCCTAATTGGATTAGAATAAGCCTAGGGAGGACGAAAATGATCTAAATATTCAACCAATGACACAAAATCTTGTATTGGATGCACAAGATTTGTTTAAAACCCTAATTGGATTAGAATAAGCTTAGGGAGGACGAAAATTAACTAAATGTGCAACCAATGACACAAAATCACATATTGGATGCACAAGATTGGTTAAAAACCCTAATTGGATTATAATAAGCCTAGGGAGGACGAAAATGACCTAAATGTTCAACCAGTGACACAAAATGACACAAAATCACATATTGGATGCACAAGATTGGTTAAAAACCCTAATTGGATTAGAATAAGCTTAGGGAGGACAAAAATGACCTAAATGTTCAACCAATGACACAAAACCGCCTATTGGATACACAAGATTGGTCAAAAACCCTAATTGGATTAGAATAAGCCTAGGGAGGACGAAAATGACCTAAACAAGCAACCAATGACACAAACTCACATATTGGATGCACAAGATTGGTTAAAAACCCTAATTCGATTAGAATAAGCCAAGGGAGAACGAAAATGACCTAAATGTTCTACCAATGACACAAAATTACACAAAATCACATATTGGATGCACAAGATTGGTTAAAAACCCTAATTGGATTAGAATAAGCTTAGGGAGGACGGAAATGACCTAAATGTTCAACCAATGACACAAAATCACTTATTGGATGTACAAGATTGGTTAAAAACCCTAATTGGATTAGAATAAGCCTAGGGAGGACGAAAATGACCTAAATGTGCAACCAATGACACAAAATGACACAAAATCACATATTGGATGCACAAGATTGGTTAAAACCCCTAATTGGATTAGAATAAGCTTAGGGACGATGAAAATGACCTAAATGTTCAACCAATGACACAAAATCACTTATTGGATGCACAAGATTGGTTAAAAACCCTAATTGGATTAGAATAAGCCTAGGGAGGACGAAAATGACCTAAATGTGCAACTAATGACACAAAATCACATATTGGATGCACAAGATTGGTTAAAAACCCTAATTCGATTAGAATAAGCCTAGGGAGAACGAAAATGACCTAAATGTTCAACCAATGACACAAAATCACATATTGGATGCACAAGATTGGTTAAAAACCCTAATTGGATTAGAATAAGCTTAAGGAGGACGAAAATGACCTAAATGTGCAACCAATGACACAAAATCACATATTGGATGCACAAGATTGGTTAAAAACCCTAATTGGATTAGAATAAGCCTAGGGAGGACGAAAATGATCTAAATGTTCAACCAATGACACAAAATCACATATTGGATGCACAAGATTGGTTAAAAACCCTAATTGGATTAGAATAAGCTTAGGGAGGACGAAAATGACCTAAATGTTCAACACATGACACAAAATTACTTATAGGATGCACAAGAATGGTTAAAAATCCTAATTGGATTAGAATAAGCCTAGGGAGGACGAAAATGACCTAAACATGCAACCAATGACACAAACTCACATATTGGATGCACAAGATTGGTTAAAAACCCTAATTGGATTAGAATAAGCCTAGGGAGAATGAAAATGACCTTAATGTTCAACCAATGACACAAAATCACATATTGGATGCACAAGATTGGTTAAAAACTCTAAGTGGATTAGAATAAGCTTAGGTAGGACGAAAATGACCTAAATGTTCAACCAATGACACAAAATCACATATTGGATGCACAAGATTGGTTAAAAACCCTAATTGGATTAGAATAAGCTTAGGGAGGACGAAAATGACCTAAATGTTCAACACATGACACAAAATTACTTATAGGATGCACAAGAATGGTTAAAAATCCTAATTGGATTAGAATAAGCCTAGGGAGGACGAAAATGATCTAAATATTCAACCAATGACACAAAATCTTGTATTGGATGCACAAGATTTGTTTAAAACCCTAATTGGATTAGAATAAGCTTAGGGAGGACGAAAATTAACTAAATGTGCAACCAATGACACAAAATCACATATTGGATGCACAAGATTGGTTAAAAACCCTAATTGGATTATAATAAGCCTAGGGAGGACGAAAATGACCTAAATGTTCAACCAGTGACACAAAATGACACAAAATCACATATTGGATGCACAAGATTGGTTAAAAACCCTAATTGGATTAGAATAAGCTTAGGGAGGACAAAAATGACCTAAATGTTCAACCAATGACACAAAACCGCCTATTGGATACACAAGATTGGTCAAAAACCCTAATTGGATTAGAATAAGCCTAGGGAGGACGAAAATGACCTAAACAAGCAACCAATGACACAAACTCACATATTGGATGCACAAGATTGGTTAAAAACCCTAATTCGATTAGAATAAGCCAAGGGAGAACGAAAATGACCTAAATGTTCTACCAATGACACAAAATTACACAAAATCACATATTGGATGCACAAGATTGGTTAAAAACCCTAATTGGATTAGAATAAGCTTAGGGAGGACGGAAATGACCTAAATGTTCAACCAATGACACAAAATGACACAAAATCACATATGGATGCACAAGATTGGTTAAAACCCCTAATTGGATTAGAATAAGCTTAGGGACGACGAAAATGACCTAAATGTTCAACCAATGACACAAAATCACTTATTGGATGCACAAGATTGGTAAAAAACCCTAATTGGATTAGAATAAGCCTAGGGAGGACGAAAATGACCTAAATGTGCAACCAATGACACAAAATCACATATTGGATGCACAAGATTGGTGAAAACCCCTAATTGGATTAGAATAAGCCTAGGGATGACGAAAATGACCTAAATGTTCAACCAATGACACAAAATGAAACAAAATCACATATTCGATGCACAAGATTGGTTAAAAACGCTAGTTGGATTTGAATAAGCCTAAGGAGGACTTAAATGACCTAAATGTGCAACCAATGACACAAAATCACTTATTGGATGCACAAGAATGGTTAAAAACCCTAATTGGATTTGAATAAGCCTATGGAGGACGAAAATGACCTAAATGTGCAACCAATGACACAAAATCACATATTGGATGCACAAGATTGGTTAAAAACCCTAATTCGATTAGAATAAGCCTAGGGAGAACGAAAATGACCTAAATGTTCAACCAATGACACAAAATGACACAAAATCACATATTGGATGCACAAGATTGGTTAAAAACCCTAATTTGATTATAATAAGCCTAGGGAGGACGAAAATGACCTAAATGTTCAACCAGTGACACAAAATGACACAAAATCACATATTGGATGCACAAGATTGGTTAAAAACACTAATTGGATTAGAATAAGCTTAGGGAGGACGAAAATGACCTAAATGTTCAACCAATGACACAAAACCGCCTATTGGATACACAAGATTGGTCAAAAACCCTAATTAGATTAGAATAAGCCTAGGGAGGACGAAAATGACCTAAACATGCAACCAATGACACAAACTCACATATTGGATGCACCAGATTGGTTAAAAACCCTAATTGGATTAGAATAAGCTTAGGGAGGACAAAAATTAACTAAATGTGCAACCAATGACACAAAATCACATATTGGATGAACATGATTGGTTAAAAACCCTAATTGGATTATAATAAGCCTAGGGAGGACGAAAATGACCTAAATGTTCAACCAATGACACAAAATGACACAAAATCACATATTGGATGCACAAGATTGGTTAAAAACCCTAATTGGATTAGAATAAGCTTAGGGAGGACGAAAATGACCTAAATGTTCAACACATGACACAAAATTACTTATAGGATGCACAAGAATGGTTAAAAATCCTAATTGGATTAGAATAAGCCTAGGGAGGACGAAAATGACCTAAACATGCAACCAATGACACAAACTCACATATTGGATGCACAAGATTGGTTAAAAACCCTAATTGGATTAGAATAAGCCTAGGGAGAATGAAAATGACCTTAATGTTCAACCAATGACACAAAATCACATATTGGATGCACAAGATTGGTTAAAAACTCTAAGTGGATTAGAATAAGCTTAGGTAGGACGAATATGACCTAAATGTTCAACCAATGACACAAAATCACATATTGGATGCACAAGATTGGTTAAAAACCCTAATTGGATTAGAATACGCTTAGGGAGGACGGAAATGACCTAAATGTTCAACCAATGACACAAAATCACTTATTTGATGCACAAGATTGGTTAAAAACCCTAATTGGATTATAATAAGCCTAGGGAGGACGAAAATGACCTAAATGTGCAACCAATGACACAAAATGACACAAAATCACATATTGGATGCACAAGATTGGTTAAAACCCCTAATTGGATTAGAATAAGCTTAGGGACGACGAAAATGACCTAAATGTTCAACCAATGACACAAAATCACTTATTGGATGCACAAGATTTGTTAAAAACCCTAATTGGATTAGAATAAGCCTAGAGAGGACTAAAATGACCTAAATGTGCAACCAATGACAAAAAATCACATATTGGATGCACAAGATTGGTGAAAACCCCTAATTGGATTAGAATAAGCCTAGGGATGACGAAAATGACCTAAATGTTCAACCAATGACACAAAATGAAACAAAATCACATATTGGATGCACAAGATTGGTTAAAAGTCCTAATTGGATTAGAATAAGCCCAGGGAGGACCTAAATGACCTAAATGTGCAACCAATGACACAAAATCACTTATTGGATGCACAAGAATGGTTAAAAACCCTAATTGGATTTGAATAAGCCTATGGAGGACGAAAATGACCTAAATGTGCAACCAATGATACAAAATCACTTATTATATGCACAAGATTGGTTAAAAACCCTAATTGGATTAGAAAAATCCTAGGGAGGACGAAAATGACCTAAATGTGCAACCAATGACACAAAATCACATATTGGATGCACAAGATTGGTTAAAAACCCTGATTGGATTAGAATAAGCCTAGGGAGGACGAAAATGACCTAAATGTTCAACCAATGACACAAAATCACTTATTGGATGCACAAGATTGGTTAAAAACCCTAATTGGATTAGAATAAGCCTAGGGAGGACGAGAATGACCTAAATGTGCAACCAATGACACAAAATGACACAAAATCACATATTGGATGCACAAGATTGGTTAAAACCTCTAATTGGATTAGAATAAGCTTAGGGACGACGAAAATGACCTAAATGTTCAACCAATGACACAAAATCACTTATTGGATGCATAAGATTGGTTAAAAACCCTAATTGGATTAGAATAAGCCTAGGGAGGACTAAAATGACCTAAATGTGCAACCAATGACAAAAAATCACATATTGGATGCACAAGATTGGTGAAAACCCCTAATTGGATTAGAATAAGCCTAGGGATGACGAAAATGACCTAAATGTTCAACCAATGACACAAAATGAAACAAAACCACATATTGGATGCACAAGATTGGTTAAAAACGCTAGTTGGATTTGAATAAGCCTAGGGAGGACTTAAATGACCTAAATGTGCAACCAATGACACAAAATAACTTATTGGATGCACAAGAATGGTTAAAAACCCTAATTGGATTTGAATAAGCCTATGGAGGACGAAAATGACCTAAATGTGCAATCAATAATACAAAATCACTTATTATATGCACAAGATTGGTTAAAAACCCTAATTGGATTAGAAAAATCCTAGGGAGGACGAAAATGACCTAAATGTGCAACCAATGACACAAAATCACATATTGGATGCACAAGATTGGTTAAAAACCCTGATTGGATTAAAATAAGCCTAGGGAGGACGAAAATGACCTAAATGTTCAACCCATGACACAAAATAACTTATTGGATGCACAAGATTGGTTAAAAACCCTAATTGGATTAGAATAAGCCTAGGGAGGACGAGAATGACCTAAATGTACAACCAATGACAAAAAATGACACAAAATCACATATTGGATGCACAAGATTGGTTAAAAACCCTAATTGGATTAGAATAAGCTTTGGGAGGACGAAAATGACCTAAATGTTCAACCAATGACACAAAATCACTTATTGGATGCACAAGATTGGTTAAAAACCCTAATTGGATTAGAATAAGCCTAGGGAGGACGAAAATGACCTACATGTGCAACCAATGACTGAAAATCACATATTGGATGCATAAGATTGGTGAAAACCCCTAATTGGATTAGAATAAGCCTAGGGATGACGAAAATGACCTAAATGTTCAACCAATGACACAAAATGAAACAAAATCACATATTGGATGCACAAGATTGGTTAAAAGTCCTAATTGGATTAGAATAAGCCTAGGGAGGACCAAAATGATCTAAATGTTCAACAAATGACACAAAATCACATATTGGATGCACAAGATTGGTTAAAAACCCTAATTTGATTAGAATAAGCTTAGGGAGGACGAAAATGACCTAAATGTTCAACACATGACACAAAATTACTTATAGGATGCACAAGAATGGTTAAATATCCTAATTGGATTAGAATAAGCCTAGGGAGGACGAAAATGACCTAAACATGCAACCAATGACACAAACTCACATATTGGATGCACAAGATTGGTTAAGAACCTTAATTAGATTAGAATAAGCCTAGGGAGGACGAAAATGACCTAAATGTTCAACCAATGACACATAATGACACAAAATCACATATTGGATGCACCAGATTGGTTAAAAACCCTAATTGGATTAGAATAAGCTTAGGGAGGACGAAAATGACCTAAATGTTCAACCAATGACACAAAATCACTTATTGGATGCACATGATTGGTTAAAAACCCTAATTGGATTAGAATAAGCCTAGGGAGGACGAAAATGACCTAAATGTGCAACCAATGACACAAAATCACATATTGGATGCTCAAGATTGGTTAAAAACCCTAATTGGATTAGAGTAAGCCTAGGGAGGACGAAAATGACCTAAATGTGCAACCAATGACACAAAATCACATATTGGATGCACAAGATTGGTTAAAAACCCAAATTGGATTAGGTGAAGCCTAGGTAGGACGAAAATGATCTAAATGTTCAACCAATGACACAAAATCACATATTAGATGCACAAGATTGGTTAAAAACCCTAATTGGATTAGAATAAGCTTAAGGAGGACGAAAATGACCTAAATGTTCAACACATGACACAAAATTACTTATAGGATGCACAAGAATGGTTAAAAATCCTAATTGGATTAGAATAAGCCAAGGAAGGACGAAAATGACCTAAATGTGCATCCAATGACACAAAATCACATATTGGATGGACAAGATTGGTTAAAAACCCTAATTGGATTAGAATAAACCTAGGGAGGACGAAAATGACCTAAATGTTCAACCAATGACACAAAATGAAACAAAATCACATATTGGATGCACAAGATTGGTTAAAAACCCTAATTCGATTAGAAAAAGCCAAGGGAGAACGAAAATGACCTAAATGTTCACCCAATGACACAAAATTACACAAAATCACATATTGGATGCACAAGATTGGTTAAAACCCCTAATTGGATTAGAATAAGCTTAGGGACGACGAAAATGACCTAAATGTTCAACCAATGACACAAAATCACTTATTGGATGCACAAGATTGGTTAAAAACCTTAATTGGATTAGAATAAGCCTAGGGAGGACGAAAATGACCTAAATGTGCAACCAATGACACAAAATGACACAAAATCACATATTGGATGCACAAGATTGGTTAAAACCCCTAATTGGATTAGAATAAGCTTAGGGACGACGAAAATGACCTAAATGTTCAACCAATGACACAAAATCACTTATTGGATGCACAAGATTGGTTTAAAACCCTAATTGGGTTAGAATAAGCCTAGGGAGGACGAAATGACCTAAATGTGCAACCAATGACACAAAATCACATATTGGATGCACAAGATTGGTTAAAAACCCTAATTCGATTAGAATAAGCCTAGGGAGAACGAAAAGGACCTAAATGTTCAACCAATGACACAAAATGACACAAAATCACATATTGGATGCACAAGATTGGTTAAAAACCCTAATTGGATTAGAATAAGCTTAAGGAGGACGAAAATGACCTAAATGTGCAACCAATTACACAAAATCACATATTGGATGCATAAGATTGGTTAAAAACTCTAATTGGATTAGAATAAACCTAGGGAGGACGAAAATGACCTAAATGTGCAACCAATGACAAAAAATCACTTATTGGATGCACAAGATTGGTTAAAAACCCTAATTGGATTAGAATAAGCCTAGGGAGGACGAAAATGATCAAAATATTCAACCAATGACACAAAATGACACAAAATCACATATTGGATGCACAAGATTGGTTAAAAACCCTAATTAGATTAGAATAAGCTTAGGGAGGACGAAAATGACCTAAATGTGCATCCAATGACACAAAATCACATATTGGATGGACAAGATTGGTTAAAAACCCTAATTGGATTAGAATAAACCTAGGGAGGACGAAAATGACCTAAATGTTCAACCAATGACACAAAATGAAACAAAATCACATATTGGATGCACAAGATTGGTTAAAAACCCTAATTCGATTAGAATAAGCCAAGGGAGAACGAAAATGACCTAAATGTTCTACCAATGACACAAAATTACACAAAATCACATATTGGATGCACAAGATTGGTTAAAAACCCTAATTTGATTAGAATAAGCTTAGGGAGGACAGAAATGACCTAAATGTTCAACCAATGACACAAAATCACTTATTGGATGCACAAGATTGGTTAAAAACCCTAATTGGATTAGAATAAGCCTAGGGAGGACGAAAATGACCTAAATGTGCAACCAATGACACAAAATGACACAAAATCACATATTGGATGCACAAGATTGGTTAATACCCCTAACTGGATTAGAATAAGCTTAGGGACGACGAAAATGACCTAAATTTTCAACAAATGACACAAAATCACTTATTGGATGTACAAGATTGGTTAAAAACCCTAATTGGATTAGAATAAGCCTAGGGAGGACGAAAATGACCTAAATGTGCAACTAATGACAAAAAATCACATATTGGATGCACAAGATTGGTGAAAACCCCTAATTGGATTAGAATAAGCCTAAGGATGACGAAAATGACCTAAATGTTCAACCAATGACACAAAATGAAACAAAATCACATATTGGATGCACAAGATTGGTTAAAAACGCTAGTTGGATTTGAATAAGCCTAGGGAGGACTTAAATGACCTAAATGTGCAACCAATGACACAAAATCACTTATTGGATGCACAAGAAGGGTAAAAACCCTAATTGGATTTGAATAAGCCTATGGAGGACGAAAATGACCTAAATGTGCAACCAATGACTCAAAATCACATATTGGATGCACAAGATTGGTTAAAAACCCTGATTGGATTAGAATAAGCCTAGGGAGGACGAAAATGACCTAAATGTTCAACCAATGACACAAAATAACTTATTGGATGCACAAGATTGGTTAAAAACCCTAATTGGATTAGAATAAGCCTAGGGAGGACGAAAATGACCTAAATGTTCAACCAATGACACAAAATCACTTATTGGATGCACAAGATTGGTTAAAAACCCTAATTGGACGAGAATAAGCCTTGGGAGGACGAAAATGACCTAGATGTTCAACCATTGACACAAAATCACTTATTGGATGCACAATATTGGTTAAAAACCATAATTGGACGAGAATAAGCCCTGGGAGGACGAAAATGACCTAAATGTTCAACCAATGACACAAAATCACTTATTGGATGCACAAGATTGGTGAAAAACCCTAATTGGTCGAGAATAAGCCTTGGGAGGACGAAAATGACCTAAATGTTCAACCAATGACACAAATGTACTTATTGGATGCACAAGATTGGTTAAAAACCCTAATTGGACGAGAATAAGGCTATGGAGGACGAAAATGACCTAAATGTTCGACTAATGACACAAAATCACTTATTGGATGCACAAGATTGGTTAAAAACTTTAATTGGACGAGAATAAGCCTTCGGAGGACGAAAATGACCTAATTGTTCAACCAATGACACAAAATCACTTATTGGATGCACAAGATTGGTTAAAACCCCTAATTGGACGAGAATAAGCCTTGGGAGGACGAAAATGACCTAAATGTTCAACCAATGACACAAAATCACTTATTGGATGCACAAGATTGGTTAAAAACCCTAATTGGACGAGAATAAGCCTTGGGAGGACGAAAATGACCTAAATGTTCAACCAATGACACAAATGTACTTATTGGATGCACAAGATTGGTGAAAAACCCTAATTGGACGAGAATAAGCCTTTGGAGGAAAAAAATGACCTAAATGTTCAACCAACGACACAAATGTACTTATTGGATGCACAAGATTGGTTAAAAACCCTAATTGGACAAGAATAAGCCATGGGAGGACGAAAATGACCTAAATGTTCAACCAAGGACACAAAATCACTTATTGGATGCACAAGATTGGTTAAAAACACTAATTGGACGAGAATAAGCCTTGGGAGGACGAAAATGACCTAAATGTTCAACCAATGACACAAAATCACTTATTGGATGCACAAGATTGGTTAAAAACCCTAATTGGACGAGAATAAGCCTTGGGAGGACGAAAATGACCTAAATGTTCAACCAATGACACAAATGTACTTATTGGATGCACAAGATTGGTGAAAAACCCTAATTGGACGAGAATAACTTTGGGAGGACAAAAATGACCTAAATGTTCAACCAACGACACACATGTACTTATTGGATGCACAAGATTGGTTAAAAACCCAAATTGGACAAGAATAAGCCATGGGAGGACGAAAATGACCTAAATGTTCAACCAAGGACACAAAATAACTTATTGGATGCACAAGATTGGTTAAAAACACTAATTGGACGAGAATAAGCCTTGGGAGGACGAAAATGACCTAAATGTTCAACCAATGACACAAAATCACTTATTGGATGCACAAGATTGGTTAAAAACCCTAATTGGACGAGAATAAGCCTTGGGAGGACGAAAATGACCTAAATATTTTAACCAATGACACAAATGTACTTATTGGATGCACAAGATTGGTTAAAAACCCTAATTGGACGAGAATAAGCCTTGGGAGGACGAAAATGACCTAAATGTTCAACCAATGACACAAAATCACTTATTGGATGCACAAGATTGGTTAAAAACCCTAATTGGACGAGAATAAGCCTTGGGAGGACGAAAATGACCTAAATGTTCAAATATGACACAAATGTACTTATTGGATGCACAAGATTAGTTAAAAACCCTAACTAGACGAGAATAAGCCTTGGGAGGACGAAAATGACCTAAATGTTCAACCAACGACACAAAATCACTTATTGGATGCACAAGATTGGTTAAAAACCCTAATTGGACGAGAATAAGCCTTGGGAGGACGAAAATGACCTAAATGTTCAAACAATGACACAAATGTACTTATTGGATGCACAAGATTGGTTAAAAACCCTAATTGGACAAGAATAAGCCTTGGGAGGACGAAAATGACCTAAATGTTCAACCAATGAAACAAAATCACTTATTGAATGCACAAGATTGGTTAAAAACCCTAATTGGACGAGAATATGCCTTGGGAGGACGAAAATGACCTAAATGTTCAACCAATGACACAAAATCACTTATTGGATGCACAAGAATGGTTAAAAACCCTAATTGGATGAGAATATGCCTTGGGAAGACGAAAATGACCTAAATGTTCAACCAATGACACAAAATGACACAAAATCACATATTGGATGCACAAGATTGGTTAAAATACCTAATTGGATTAGAATTAGCCTAGGGAGGACGAAAATGACCTAAATGTTCAACCAATGACACAAAATGACACAAAATCACATATTGGATGCACAAGATTGGTTAAAAACCCTAATTGGATTAGAATAAGCCTAGGGAGGACGAAAATGACCTAAATGTGCAACCAATGACACAAAATCACATATTGGATGCGCAAGATTGGTTAAAAACCCTAATTCGATTAGAATAAGCCTAGGGAGAACGAAAATGACCTAAATGTGCAACCAATGACACAAAATCACATATTGGATGCACAAGATTGGTTAAAAACCCTAATTCGATTAGAATAAGCCTAGGGAGAACGAAAATGACCTAAATGTTCAACCAATGACAAAAAATGACACAAAATCACATATTGGATGCACAAGATTGGTTAAAAACCCTAATTGGATTAGAATAAGCTTAAGGAGGACGAAAATGACCTAAATGTGCAACCAATTACACAAAATCACATATTGGATGCACAAGATTGGTTAAAAACCCTAATTGGATTAGAATAAACCTAGGGAGGACGAAAATGACCTAAATGTGCAACCAATGACACAAAATCACATATTGGATGCACAAGATTGGTTAAAATCCCTAATTGGATTAGAATAAGCTTAGGGAGGACGAAAATGACCTAAATGTTCATCCAATGACACAAAATCACTTATTCGATGCACAAGATTGGATAAAAACCCTAATAGGATTAGAATAAGCCTATGGAGGACGAAAATGACCTAAATGTGCAACCAATAACACAAAATCACATATTAAATGCACAAGATTAGTTAAAAACCCTAATTGGATTAGAATACGCCTAGGGAGGACGAAAATGACCTAAATGTTCAACCAATGACACAAAATCACATATTGGATGCACAAGATTGGTTAAAAACCCTAATTGGATTAGAATAAGCCTAGGGAGGACGAAAATGACCTAAATGTGCAACCAATGACACAAAATGACACAAAATCACATATTGGATGCACAAGATTGGTTAAAACCCCTAATTGGATTAGAATAAGCTTAGGGACGATGAAAATGACCTAAATGTTCAACCAATGACACAAAATCACTTATTGGATGCACAAGATTGGTTAAAAACCCTAATTGGATTAGAATAAGCCTAGGGAGGACGAAAATGACCTAAATGTGCAACCAATGACACAAAATGACACAAAATCACATATTGGATGCACAAGATTGGTTAAAACCACTAATTGGATTAGAATAAGCTTAGGGACGACGAAAATGACCTAAATGATCAACCAATGACACAAAATCACTTATTGGATGCACAAGATTGGTTTAAAACCCTAATTGGGTTAGAATAAGCCTAGGGAGGACGAAATGACCTAAATGTGCAACCAATGACACAAAATCACATATTGGATGCACAAGATTGGTTAAAAACCCTAATTCGATTAGAATAAGCCTAGGGAGAACGAAAAGGACCTAAATGTTCAACCAATGACACAAAATGACACAAAATCACATATTGGATGCACAAGATTGGTTAAAAACCCTAATTGGATTAGAATAAGCTTAAGGAGGACGAAAATGACCTAAATGTGCAACCAATTATACAAAATCACATATTGGATGCACAAGATTGGTTAAAAACCCTAATTGGATTAGAATAAACCTAGGGAGGACGAAAATGACCTAAATGTGCAACCAATGACAAAAAATCACTTATTGGATGCACAAGATTGGTTAAAAACCCTAATTGGATTAGAATAAGCCTAGGGAGGACGAAAATGATCAAAATATTCAACCAATGACACAAAATCTCTTATTGGATGTACAAGATTTGTTTAAAACCCTAATTGGATTAAAATAAGCTTAGGGAGGACGAAAATTAACTAAATGTGCAACCAATGACACAAAATCACACATTGGATGCACAAGATTGGTTAAAAACCCTAATTGGATTATAATAAGCATAAGGAGGACGAAAATGACCTAAATGTTCAACCAGTGACACAAAATAACACAATATCACATATTGGATGCACAAGATTGGTTAAAAACCCAAATTGGATTAGGAGAAGCCTAGGGAGGACGAAAATGATCTAAATGTTCAACCAATGATACAAAATCACATATTGGATGCACAAGATTGGTTAAAAACCCTAATTGAATTAGAATAAGCTTAAGGAGGACGAAAATGACCTAAATGTTCAACACATGACACAAAATTACTTATAGGATGCACAAGAATGGTTAAAAATCCTAATTGGATTAGGATAAGCCTAGGGAGGACGAAAATGACCTAAACATGCAACCACTGACACAAACTCACATATTGGATGCACAAGATTCGTTAAAAACCCTAATTGGATTAGAATAAGCCTAGGGAGGACGAAAATGACCTAAATGTTCAACCAATGACACAAAATGA
>JBBPBP010001033.1:323970-341185 GCA_037974735.1 Cicer chorassanicum
ATTCGATTAGAAAAAGCCAAGGGAGAACGAAAATGACCTAAATGTTCTACCAATGACACAAAATTACACAAAATCACATATTGGATGCACAAGATTGGTTAAAACCCCTAATTGGATTAGAATAAGCTTAGGGACGACGAAAATGACCTAAATGTTCAACCAATGACACAAAATCACTCATTGGATGCACAAGATTGGTTAAAAACCCTAATTGGATTAGAATAAGCCTAGGGAGGACGAAAATGACCTAAATGTGCAACCAATGACATAAAATGACACAAAATCACATATTGGATGCACAAGATTGGTTAAAACCCCTAATTGGATTAGAATAAGCTTAGGGACGACGAAAATGACCTAAATGTTCAACCAATGACACAAAATCACTTATTGGATGCACAAGATTGGTTTAAAACCCTAATTGGGTTAGAATAAGCCTAGGGAGGACGAAAATGACCTAAATGTGCACCCAATGACACAAAATCACATATTGGATGCACAAGATTGGTTAAAAACCCTAATTCGATTAGAATAAGCCTAGGGAGAACGAAAAGGACCTAAATGTTCAACCAATGACACAAAATGACACAAAATCACATATTGGATGCACAAGATTGGTTAAAAACCCTAATTGGATTAGAATAAGCTTAAGGAGGACGAAAATGACCTAAATGTGCAACCAATTACACAAAATCACATATTGGATGCATAAGATTGGTTAAAAACTCTAATTGGATTAGAATAAACCTAGGGAGGACGAAAATGACCTAAATGTGCAACCAATGACAAAAAATCACTTATTGGATGCACAAGATTGGTTAAAAACCCTAATTGGATTAGAATAAGCCTAGGGAGGACGAAAATGATCAAAATATTCAACCAATGACACAAAATGACACAAAATCACATATTGGATGCACAAGATTGGTTAAAAACCCTAATTAGATTAGAATAAGCTTAGGGAGGACGAAAATGACCTAAATGTGCATCCAATGACACAAAATCACATATTGGATGGACAAGATTGGTTAAAAACCCTAATTGGATTAGAATAAACCTAGGGAGGACGAAAATGACCTAAATGTTCAACCAATGACACAAAATGAAACAAAATCACATATTGGATGCACAAGATTGGTTAAAAACCCTAATTCGATTAGAAAAAGCCAAGGGAGAACGAAAATGACCTAAATGTTCACCCAATGACACAAAATTACACAAAATCACATATTGGATGCACAAGATTGGTTAAAACCCCTAATTGGATTAGAATAAGCTTAGGGACGACGAAAATGACCTAAATGTTCAACCAATGACACAAAATCACTTATTGGATGCACAAGATTGGTTAAAAACCTTAATTGGATTAGAATAAGCCTAGGGAGGACGAAAATGACCTAAATGTGCAACCAATGACACAAAATGACACAAAATCACATATTGGATGCACAAGATTGGTTAAAACCCCTAATTGGATTAGAATAAGCTTAGGGACGACGAAAATGACCTAAATGTTCAACCAATGACACAAAATCACTTATTGGATGCACAAGATTGGTTTAAAACCCTAATTGGGTTAGAATAAGCCTAGGGAGGACGAAATGACCTAAATGTGCAACCAATGACACAAAATCACATATTGGATGCACAAGATTGGTTAAAAACCCTAATTCGATTAGAATAAGCCTAGGGAGAACGAAAAGGACCTAAATGTTCAACCAATGACACAAAATGACACAAAATCACATATTGGATGCACAAGATTGGTTAAAAACCCTAATTGGATTAGAATAAGCTTAAGGAGGACGAAAATGACCTAAATGTGCAACCAATTACACAAAATCACATATTGGATGCATAAGATTGGTTAAAAACTCTAATTGGATTAGAATAAACCTAGGGAGGACGAAAATGACCTAAATGTGCAACCAATGACAAAAAATCACTTATTGGATGCACAAGATTGGTTAAAAACCCTAATTGGATTAGAATAAGCCTAGGGAGGACGAAAATGATCAAAATATTCAACCAATGACACAAAATGACACAAAATCACATATTGGATGCACAAGATTGGTTAAAAACCCTAATTAGATTAGAATAAGCTTAGGGAGGACGAAAATGACCTAAATGTGCATCCAATGACACAAAATCACATATTGGATGGACAAGATTGGTTAAAAACCCTAATTGGATTAGAATAAACCTAGGGAGGACGAAAATGACCTAAATGTTCAACCAATGACACAAAATGAAACAAAATCACATATTGGATGCACAAGATTGGTTAAAAACCCTAATTCGATTAGAATAAGCCAAGGGAGAACGAAAATGACCTAAATGTTCTACCAATGACAAAAAATTACACAAAATCACATATTGGATGCACAAGATTGGTTAAAACCCCTAATTGGATTAGAATAAGCTTAGGGACGACGTAAATGACCTAAATGTTCAACCAATGACACAAAATCACTTATTGGATGCACAAGATTGGTTAAAAACCCTAATTGGATTAGAATAAGCCTAAGGATGACGAAAATGACCTAAATGTTCAACCAATGACACAAAATGAAACAAAATCACATATTGGATGCACAAGATTGGTTAAAAACGCTAGTTGGATTTGAATAAGCCTAAGGAGGACTTAAATGACCTAAATGTGCAACCAATGACACAAAATCACATATTGGATGCACAAGAATGGTTAAAAACCCTAATTGGATTTGAATAAGCCTATGGAGGACGAAAATGACCTAAATGTGCAACCAATGACACAAAATCACATATTGGATGCACAAGATTGGTTAAAAACCCTAATTCGATTAGAATAAGTCTAGGGAGAACGAAAATGACCTAAATGTTCAACCAATGACACAAAATGACACAAAATCACATATTGGATGCACAAGATTGGTTAAAAACCCTAATTGGATTAGAATAAGCTTAAGGAGGACGAAAATGACCTAAATGTGCAACCAATTACACAAAATCACATATTGGATGCACAAGATTGGTTAAAAACCCTAATTGGATTAGAATAAACCTAGGGAGGACGAAAATGACCTAAATGTGCAACCAATGACAAAAAATCACTTATTGGATGCACAAGATTGGTTAAAAACCCTAATTGGATTAGAATAAGCCTAGGGAGGACGAAAATGATCAAAATATTCAACCAATGACACAAAATCTCTTATTGGATGTACAAGATTTGTTTAAAACCCTAATTGGATTAAAATAAGCTTAGGGAGGACGAAAATTAACTAAATGTGCAACCAATGACACAAAATCACACATTGGATGCACAAGATTGGTTAAAAACCCTAATTGGATTATAACAAGCATAAGGAGGACGAAAATGACCTAAATGTTCAACCAGTGACACAAAATAACACAAAATCACATATTGGATGCACAAGATTGGTTAAAAACCCAAATTGGATTAGGAGAAGCCTAGGGAGGACGAAAATGATCTAAATGTTCAACCAATGATACAAAATCACATATTGGATGCACAAGATTGGTTAAAAACCCTAATTGAATTAGAATAAGCTTAGGGAGGACGAAAATGACCTAAATGTTCAACACATGACACAAAATTACTTATAGGATGCACAAGAATGGTTAAAAATCCTAATTGGATTAGAATAAGCCTAGGGAGGACGAAAATGACCTAAACATGCAACCAATGACACAAACTCACATATTGGATGCACAAGATTCGTTAAAAACCCTAATTGGATTAGAATAAGCCTAGGGAGGACGAAAATGACCTAAATGTTCAACCAATGACACAAAATGACACAAAATCACATATTGGATGCACAAGATTGGTTAAAAACCCTAATTGGATTAGAATAAGCTTAGGGAGGACGAAAATGACCTAAATGTGCATCCAATGACACAAAATCACATATTGGATGGACAAGATTGGTTAAAAACCCTAATTGGATTAGAATAAACCTAGGGAGGACGAAAATGACCTAAATGTTCAACCAATGACACAAAATGAAACAAAATCACATATTGGATGCACAAGATTGGTTAAAAACCCTAATTCGATTAGAAAAAGCCAAGGGAGAACGAAAATGACCTAAATGTTCTACCAATGACACAAAATTACACAAAATCACATATTGGATGCACAAGATTTGTTAAAACCCCTAATTGGATTAGAATAAGCTTAGGGACGACGAAAATGACCTAAATGTTCAACCAATGACACAAAATCACTTATTGGATGCACAAGATTGGTTAAAAACCCTAATTGGATTAGAATAAGCCTAGGGAGGACGAAAATGACCTAAATGTGCAACCAATGACACAAAATGACACAAAATCACATATTGGATGCACAAGATTGGTTAAAACCACTAATTGGATTAGAATAAGCTTAGGGACGACGAAAATGACCTAAATGATCAACCAATGACACAAAATCACTTATTGGATGCACAAGATTGGTTTAAAACCCTAATTGGGTTAGAATAAGCCTAGGGAGGACGAAATGACCTAAATGTGCAACCAATGACACAAAATCACATATTGGATGCACAAGATTGGTTAAAAACCCTAATTCGATTAGAATAAGCCTAGGGAGAACGAAAAGGACCTAAATGTTCAACCAATGACACAAAATGACACAAAATCACATATTGGATGCACAAGATTGGTTAAAAACCCTAATTGGATTAGAATAAGCTTAAGGAGGACGAAAATGACCTAAATGTGCAACCAATTACACAAAATCACATATTGGATGCATAAGATTGGTTAAAAACTCTAATTGGATTAGAATAAACCTAGGGAGGACGAAAATGACCTAAATGTGCAACCAATGACAAAAAATCACTTATTGGATGCACAAGATTGGTTAAAAACCCTAATTGGATTAGAATAAGCCTAGGGAGGACGAAAATGATCAAAATATTCAACCAATGACACAAAATGACACAAAATCACATATTGGATGCACAAGATTGGTTAAAAACCCTAATTAGATTAGAATAAGCTTAGGGAGGACGAAAATGACCTAAATGTGCATCCAATGACACAAAATCACATATTGGATGGACAAGATTGGTTAAAAACCCTAATTGGATTAGAATAAACCTAGGGAGGACGAAAATGACCTAAATGTTCAACCAATGACACAAAATGAAACAAAATCACATATTGGATGCACAAGATTGGTTAAAAACCCTAATTCGATTAGAATAAGCCAAGGGAGAACGAAAATGACCTAAATGTTCTACCAATGACACAAAATGACACAAAATCACATATTGGATGCACAAGATTGGTTAAAAACCCTAATTGGATTAGAATAAGCTTAGGGAGGACGGAAATGACCTAAATGTTCAACCAATGACACAAAATCACTTATTGGATGCACAAGATTGGTTAAAAACCCTAATTGGATTAGAATAAACCTAGGGAGGACGAAAATGACCTAAATGTTCAACCAATGACACAAAATGAAACAAAATCACATATTGGATGCACAAGATTGGTTAAAAACCCTAATTCGATTAGAATAAGCCAAGGGAGAACGAAAATGACCTAAATGTTCTACCAATGACAAAAAATTACACAAAATCACATATTGGATGCACAAGATTGGTTAAAACCCCTAATTGGATTAGAATAAGCTTAGGGACGAAGAAAATGACCTAAATGTTCAACCAATGACACAAAATCACTTATTGGATGCACAAGATTGGTTAAAAACCCTAATTGGATTAGAATAAGCCTAGGGAGGTCGAAAATGACCTAAATGTGCAACAAATGACACAAAATCACATATTGGACGCACAAGATTGGTGAAAACCCCTAATTGGATTAGAATAAGCCTAGGGATGACGAAAATGACCTAAATGTTCAACCAATGACACAAAATGAAACAAAATCACATATTGGATGCACAATATTGGTTAAAAACGCTAGTTGGATTTGAATAAGCCTAAGGAGGACTTAAATGACCTAAATGTGCAACCAATGACACAAAATCACATATTGGATGCACAAGAATGGTTAAAAACCCTAATTGGATTTGAATAAGCCTATGGAGGACGAAAATGACCTAAATGTGCAACCAATGACACAAAATCACATATTGGATGCACAAGATTGGTTAAAAACCCTAATTCGATTAGAATAAGTCTAGGGAGTACGAAAATGACCTAAATGTTCAACCAATGACACAAAATGACACAAAATCACATATTGGATGCACAAGATTGGTTAAAAACCCTAATTGGATTAGAATAAGCTTAAGGAGGACGAAAATGACCTAAATGTGCAACCAATTACACAAAATCACATATTGGATGCACAAGATTGGTTAAAAACCCTAATTGGATTAGAATAAGCCTAGGGAGGACGAAAATGATCTAAATATTCAACCAATGACACAAAATCTTGTATTGGATGCACAAGATTTGTTTAAAACCCTAATTGGATTAGAATAAGCTTAGGGAGGACGAAAATTAACTAAATGTGCAACCAATGACACAAAACCGCCTATTGGATACACAAGATTGGTCAAAAACCCTAATTGGATTAGAATAAGCCTACGGAGGACGAAAATTACCTAAACAAGCAACCAATGACACAAACTCACATATTGGATGCACAAGATTGGTTAAAAACCCTAATTGGATTAGAATAAGCTTAGGGAGGAAGAAAATGTCCTAAATGTTCAACCAATGACACAAAATGACACAAAATCACATATTGGATGCACAAGATTGGTTAAAAACCCTAATTGGATTAGAATAAGCTCAGGGAGGACGAAAATGACCTAAATGTGCAACCAATGACACAAAATCACATATTGGATGCACAAGATTGGTTAAAAACCCTAATTGGATTAGAATAAGCTTAGGGAGGACAAAAATGACCTAAATGATCAACCAATGACACAAAACTGCCTATTGGATACACAAGATTGGTCAAAAAACCTAATTGGATTAGAATAAGCCTAGGGAGGACGAAAATGACCTAAACAAGCAACCAATGACACAAACTCACATATTGGATGCACAAGATTGGTTAAAAACCCTAATTGGATTAGAATAAGCTTAGGGAGGAAGAAAATGACCTAAATGTTCAACCAATCACACAAAATGACACAAAATCACATATTGGATGCACAAGATTGGTTAAAAACCCTAATTGGATTAGAATAAACCTAGGGAGGACGAAAAATGACCTAAATGTTCAACCAATGATACAAAATGAAACAAAAACACATATTGGATGCACAAGATTGGTTAAAAACCCTAATTCGATTAGATTAAGCCAAGGGAGAACGAAAATGACCTAAGTGTTCTACCAATGACACAAAATTACACAAAATCACATATTGGATGCACAAGATTGGTTAAAAACCCTAATTGGATTAGAATAAGCTTAGGGAGGACGGAAATGACCTAAATGTTCAACCAATGACACAAAATCACTTATTGGATGTACAAGATTGGTTAAAAACCCTAATTGGATTAGAATAAGCCTAGGGAGGACGAAAATGACCTAAATGTGCAACCAATCACACAAAATGACACAAAATCACATATTGGATGCACAAGATTGGTTAAAACCCCTAATTGGATTAGAATAAGCTTAGGGAGAACGAAAAGGACCTAAATGTTCAACCAATGACACAAAATGACACAAAATCACATATTGGATGCACAAGATTGGTTAAAACCCCTAATTGGATTAGAATAAGCTTAAGGAGGACGAAAATGACCTAAATGTGCAACCAATTACACAAAATCACATATTGGATGCACAAGATTGGTTAAAAACCCTAATTGGATTAGAATAAACCTAGGGAGGACGAAAATGACCTAAATGTGCAACCAATGACAAAAAATCACTTATTGGATGCACAAGATTGGTTAAAAACCCTAATTGGATTAGAATAAGCCTAGGGAGGACGAAAATGATCAAAATATTCAACCAATGACACAAAATCTCTTATTGGATGTACAAGATTTGTTTAAAACCTAATTGGATTAAAATAAGCTTAGGGAGGACGAAAATTAACTAAATGTGCAACCAATGACACAAAATCACACATTGGATGCACAAGATTGGTTAAAAACCCTAATTGGATTATAATAAGCATAAGGAGGACGAAAATGACCTAAATGTTCAACCAGTGACACAAAATAACACAAAATCACATATTGGATGCACAAGATGGGTTAAAAACCCAAATTGGATTAGGAGAAGCCTAGGGAGGACGAAAATGATCTAAATGTTCAACCAATGATACAAAATCACATATTGGATGCACAAGATTGGTTAAAAACCCTAATTGAATTAGAATAAGCTTAGGGAGGACGAAAATGACCTAAATGTTCAACACATGACACAAAATTACTTATAGGATGCACAAGAATGGTTAAAAATCCTAATTGGATTAGAATAAGCCTAGGGAGGACGAAAATGACCTAAACATGCAACCAATGACACAAACTCACATATTGGATGCACAAGATTCGTTAAAAACCCTAATTGGATTAGAATAAGCCTAGGGAGGACGAAAATGACCTAAATGTTCAACCAATGACACAAAATGACACAAAATCACATATTGGATGCACAAGATTGGTTAAAAACCCTAATTGGATTAGAATAAGCTTAGGGAGGACGAAAATGACCTAAATGTGCATCCAATGACACAAAATCACATATTGGATGGACAAGATTGGTTAAAAACCCTAATTGGATTAGAATAAACCTAGGGAGGACGAAAATGACCTAAATGTTCAACCAATGACACAAAATGAAACAAAATCACATATTGGATGCACAAGATTGGTTAAAAACCCTAATTCGATTAGAATAAGCCAAGGGAGAACGAAAATGACCTAAATGTTCTACCAATGACAAAAAATTACACAAAATCACATATTGGATGCACAAGATTGGTTAAAACCCCTAATTGGATTAGAATAAGCTTAGGGACGACGTAAATGACCTAAATGTTCAACCAATGACACAAAATCACTTATTGGATGCACAAGATTGGTTAAAAACCCTAATTGGATTAGAATAAGCCTAAGGATGACGAAAATGACCTAAATGTTCAACCAATGACACAAAATGAAACAAAATCACATATTGGATGCACAAGATTGGTTAAAAACGCTAGTTGGATTTGAATAAGCCTAAGGAGGACTTAAATGACCTAAATGTGCAACCAATGACACAAAATCACATATTGGATGCACAAGAATGGTTAAAAACCCTAATTGGATTTGAATAAGCCTATGGAGGACGAAAATGACCTAAATGTGCAACCAATGACACAAAATCACATATTGGATGCACAAGATTGGTTAAAAACCCTAATTCGATTAGAATAAGTCTAGGGAGAACGAAAATGACCTAAATGTTCAACCAATGACACAAAATGACACAAAATCACATATTGGATGCACAAGATTGGTTAAAAACCCTAATTGGATTAGAATAAGCTTAAGGAGGACGAAAATGACCTAAATGTGCAACCAATTACACAAAATCACATATTGGATGCACAAGATTGGTTAAAAACCCTAATTGGATTAGAATAAACCTAGGGAGGACGAAAATGACCTAAATGTGCAACCAATGACACAAAATCACATATTGGATGCACAAGATTGGTTAAAATCCCTAATTGGATTAGAATAAGCTTAGGGAGGACGAAAATGACCTAAATGTTCATCCAATGACACAAAATCACTTATTCGATGCACAAGATTGGATAAAAACCCTAATAGGATTAGAATAAGCCTATGGAGGACGAAAATGACCTAAATGTGCAACCAATAACACAAAATCGCATATTAAATGCACAAGATTAGTTAAAAACCCTAATTGGATTAGAATACGCCTAGGGAGGACGAAAATGACCTAAATGTTCAACCAATGACACAAAATGACACAAAATCACATATTGGATGCACAAGATTGGTTAAAAACCCTAATTGGATTAGAATAAGCTTAGGGAGGACGAAAATGACCTAAATGTGCATCCAATGACACAAAATCACATATTGGATGGACAAGATTGGTTAAAAACCCTAATTGGATTAGAATAAACCTAGGGAGGACGAAAAAGACCTAAATGTTCAACCAATGACACAAAATGAAACAAAATCACATATTGGATGCACAAGATTGGTTAAAAACCCTAATTCGATTAGAAAAAGCCAAGGGAGAACGAAAATGACCTAAATGTTCTACCAATGACACAAAATTACACAAAATCACATATTGGATGCACAAGATTGGTTAAAACCCCTAATTGGATTAGAATAAGCTTAGGGACGACGAAAATGACCTAAATGTTCAACCAATGACACAAAATCACTTATTGGATGCACAAGATTGGTTAAAAACCCTAATTGGATTAGAATAAGCCTAGGGAGGACGAAAATGACCTAAATGTGCAACCAATGACACAAAATGACACAAAATCACATATTGGATGCACAAGATTGGTTAAAACCCCTAATTGGATTAGAATAAGCTTAGGGACGAGGAAAATGACCTAAATGTTCAACCAATGACACAAAATAACTTATTGGATGCACAAGATTGGTTAAAAACCCTAATTAAATTAGAATAAGCCTAGGGAGGACGAAAATGACCTAAATGTGCAACAAATGACACAAAATCACATATTGGACGCACAAGATTGGTGAAAACCCCTAATTGGATTAGAATAAGCCTAGGGATGACGAAAATGACCTAAATGTTCAACCAATGACACAAAATGAAACAAAATCACATATTGGATGCACAAGATTGGTTAAAAACCCTAATTCGATTAGAATAAGCCAAGGGAGAACGAAAATGACCTAAATGTTCTACCAATGACAAAAAATTACACAAAATCACATATTGGATGCACAAGATTGGTTAAAACCCCTAATTGGATTAGAATAAGCTTAGGGACGACGTAAATGACCTAAATGTTCAACCAATGACACAAAATCACTTATTGGATGCACAAGATTGGTTAAAAACCCTAATTGGATTAGAATAAGCCTAAGGATGACGAAAATGACCTAAATGTTCAACCAATGACACAAAATGAAACAAAATCACATATTGGATGCACAAGATTGGTTAAAAACGCTAGTTGGATTTGAATAAGCCTAAGGAGGACTTAAATGACCTAAATGTGCAACCAATGACACAAAATCACATATTGGATGCACAAGAATGGTTAAAAACCCTAATTGGATTTGAATAAGCCTATGGAGGACGAAAATGACCTAAATGTGCAACCAATGACACAAAATCACATATTGGATGCACAAGATTGGTTAAAAACCCTAATTCGATTAGAATAAGTCTAGGGAGTACGAAAATGACCTAAATGTTCAACCAATGACACAAAATGACACAAAATCACATATTGGATGCACAAGATTGGTAAAAAAACCCTAATTGGATTAGAATAAGCTTAAGGAGGACGAAAATGACCTAAATGTGCAACCAATTACACAAAATCACATATTGGATGCACAAGATTGGTTAAAAACCCT
Source organism: Cicer chorassanicum (assembly GCA_037974735.1). Taxonomy (NCBI): domain Eukaryota; kingdom Viridiplantae; phylum Streptophyta; class Magnoliopsida; order Fabales; family Fabaceae; genus Cicer; species Cicer chorassanicum. The sequence goes on from JBBPBP010001033.1 coordinate 335,529, forward strand.
AATTGGATTAGAATAAGCCTAGGGAGGACAAAAATGATCTAAATATTCAACCAATGACACAAAATCTTGTATTGGATGCACAAGATTTGTTTAAAACCCTAATTGGATTAGAATAAGCTTAGGGAGGACGAAAATTAACTAAATGTGCAACCAATGACACAAAACCGCCTATTGGATACACAAGATTGGTCAAAAACCCTAATTGGATTAGAATAAGCCTAGGGAGGACGAAAATTACCTAAACAAGCAACCAATGACACAAACTCACATATTGGATGCACAAGATTGGTTAAAAACCCTAATTGGATTAGAATAAGCTTAGGGAGGAAGAAAATGACCTAAATGTTCAACCAATGACACAAAATGACACAAAATCACATATTGGATGCACAAGATTGGTTAAAAACCCTAATTGGATTAGAATAAGCTCAGGGAGGACGAAAATGACCTAAATGTGCAACCAATGACACAAAATCACATATTGGATGCACAAGATTGGTTAAAAACCCTAATTGGATTAGAATAAGCTTAGGGAGGACAAAAATGGCCTAAATGATCAACCAATGACACAAAACTGCCTATTGGATACACAAGATTGGTCAAAAAACCTAATTGGATTAGAATAAGCCTAGGGAGGACGAAAATGACCTAAACAAGCAACCAATGACACAAACTCACATATTGGATGCACAAGATTGGTTAAAAACCCTAATTGGATTAGAATAAGCTTAGGGAGGAAGAAAATGACCTAAATGTTCAACCAATCATACAAAATGACACAAAATCACATATTGGATGCACAAGATTGGTTAAAAACCCTAATTGGATTAGAATAAACCTAGGGAGGACGAAAAATGACCTAAATGTTCAACCAATGATACAAAATGAAACAAAAACACATATTGGATGCACAAGATTGGTTAAAAACCCTAATTCGATTAGATTAAGCCAAGGGAGAACGAAAATGACCTAAGTGTTCTACCAATGACACAAAATTACACAAAATCACATATTGGATGCACAAGATTGGTTAAAAACCCTAATTGGATTAGAATAAGCTTAGGGAGGACGGAAATGACCTAAATGTTCAACCAATGACACAAAATCACTTATTGGATGTACAAGATTGGTTAAAAACCCTAATTGGATTAGAATAAGCCTAGGGAGGACGAAAATGACCTAAATGTGCAACCAATCACACAAAATGACACAAAATCACATATTGGATGCACAAGATTGGTTAAAACCCCTAATTGGATTAGAATAAGCTTAGGGACGACGAAAATGACCTAAATGTTCAACCAATGACACAAAATCACTTATTGGATGCACAAGATTGGTTTAAAACCCTAATTGGGTTAGAATAAGCCTAGGGAGGACGAAAATGACCTAAATGTGCACCCAATGACACAAAATCACATATTGGATGCACAAGATTGGTTAAAAACCCTAATTCGATTAGAATAAGCCTAGGGAGAACGAAAAGGACCTAAATGTTCAACCAATGACACAAAATGACACAAAATCACATATTGGATGCACAAGATTGGTTAAAAACCCTAATTGGATTAGAATAAGCTTAAGGAGGACGAAAATGACCTAAATGTGCAACCAATTACACAAAATCACATATTGGATGCACAAGATTGGTTAAAAACCCTAATTGGATTAGAATAAACCTAGGGAGGACGAAAATGACCTAAATGTGCAACCAATGACAAAAAATCACTTATTGGATGCACAAGATTGGTTAAAAACCCTAATTGGATTAGAATAAGCCTAGGGAGGACGAAAATGATCAAAATATTCAACCAATGACACAAAATCTCTTATTAGATGTACAAGATTTGTTTAAAACCCTAATTGGATTAAAATAAGCTTAGGGAGGACGAAAATTAACTAAATGTGCAACCAATGACACAAAATCACACATTGGATGTACAAGATTGGTTAAAAACCCTAATTGGATTATAATAAGCATAAGGAGGACGAAAATGACCTAAATGTTCAACCAGTGACACAAAATAACACAAAATACCATATTGGATGCACAAGATTGGTTAAAAACCCAAATTGGATTAGGAGAAGCCTAGGGTGGACGAAAATGATCTAAATGTTCAACCAATGAGACAAAATCACATATTGGATGCACAAGATTGGTTAAAAACCCTAATTGGATTAGAATAAGCTTAGGGAGGACGAAAATGACCTAAATGTTCAACACATGACACAAAATTACTTATAGGATGCACAAGAATGGTTAAAAATCCTAATTGGATTAGAATAAGCCTAGGGAGGACGAAAATGATCTAAATATTCAACCAATGACACAAAATCTTGTATTGGATGCACAAGATTTGTTTAAAACCCTAATTGGATTAGAATAAGCTTAGGGAGGACGAAAATTAACTAAATGTGCAACCAATGACACAAAATCACATATTGGATGCACAAGATTGGTTAAAAACCCTAATTGGATTATAATAAGCCTAGGGAGGACGAAAATGACCTAAATGTTCAACCAGTGACACAAAATGACACAAAATCACATATTGGATGCACAAGATTGGTTAAAAATCCTAATTGGATTAGAATAAGCTTAGGGAGGACAAAAATGACCTAAATGTTCAACCAATGACACAAAACCGCCTATTGGATTCACAAGATTGGTCAAAAACCCTAATTGGATTAGAATAAGCCTAGGGAGGACGAAAATGACCTAAACAAGCAACCAATGACACAAACTCACATATTGGATGCACAAGATTGGTTAAAAACCCTAATTGGATTAGAATAAGCTTAGGGAGGAAGAAAATGACCTAAATGTTCAACCAATGACACAAAATGACACAAAATCACATATTGGATGCACAAGATTGGTTAAAAACCCTAATTGGATTAGAATAAGCTCAGGGAGGACGAAAATGACCTAAATGTGCAACCAATGACACAAAATCACATATTGGATGCACAAGATTGGTTAAAAACCCTAATTGGATTAGAATAAACCTAGGGAGGACGAAAAATGACCTAAATGTTCAACCAATGATACAAAATGAAACAAAATCACATATTGGATGCACAGGATTGGTTAAAAACCCTAATTCGATTAGAATAAGCCAAGGGAGAACGAAAATGACCTAAATGTTGTACCAATGACACAAAATTACACAAAATCACATATTGGATGCACAAGATTGGTTAAAAGCCCTAATTGGATTAGAATAAGCTTAGGGAGGACGGAAATGACCTAAATGTTCAACCAATTACACAAAATCACTTATTGGATGTACAAGATTGGTTAAAAACCCTAATTGGATTAGAATAAGCCTAGGGAGGACGAAAATGACCTAAATGTGCAACCAATCACACAAAATGACACAAAATCACATATTGGATGCACAAGATTGGTTAAAAACCCTAATTGGATTAGAATAAACCTAGGGAGGACGAAAATGACCTAAATGTGCAACCAATGACAAAAAATCACTTATTGGATGCACAAGATTGGTTAAAATCCCTAATTGGATTAGAATAAGCCTAGGGAGGACGAAAATGATCAAAATATTCAACCAATGACACAAAATCTCTTATTGGATGTACAAGATTTGTTTAAAACCCTAATTGGATTAAAATAAGCTTAGGGAGGACGAAAATTAACTAAATGTGCAACCAATGACACAAAATCACACATTGGATGTACAAGATTGGTTAAAAACCCTAATTGGATTATAATAAGCATAAGGAGGACGAAAATGACCTAAATGTTCAACCAGTGACACAAAATAACACAAAATCACATATTGGATGCACAAGATTGGTTAAAAACCCAAATTGGATTATGAGAAGCCTAGGGTGGACGAAAATGATCTAAATGTTCAACCAATGAGACAAAATCACATGTTGGATGCACAAGATTGGTTAAAAACCCTAATTGGATTAGAATAAGCTTAGGGAGGACGAAAATGACCTAAATGTTCAACACATGACACAAAATTACTTATAGGATGCACAAGAATGGTTAAAAATCTTAATTGGATTAGAATAAGCCTAGGGAGGACGAAAATGACCTAAACATGCAACCAATGACACAAACTCACATATTGGATGCACAAGATTGGTTAAAAACCCTAATTGGATTAGAATAAGCCTAGGGAGGACGAAAATGACCTAAATGTTCAACCAATGACACAAAATCACATATTGGATGCACAAGATTGGTTAAAAACCCTAATTGGATTAGAATAAGCTTAGGGAGGACGAAAATGACCTAAATGTGCAACCAATGACACAAAATGACACAAAATCACATATTGGATGCACAAGATTGGTTAAAACCCCTAACTGGATTAGAATAAGCTTATGGACGACGAAAATGACCTAAATGTTCAACCAATGACACAAAATCACTTATTGGATGCACAAGATTGGTTAAAAACCCTAATTGGATTAGAATAAGCCTAGGGAGGACGAAAATGACCTAAATGTGCAACAAATGACACAAAATCACATATTGGACGCACAAGATTGGTGAAAACCCCTAATTGGAATAGAATAAGCCTAGGGATGACGAAAATGACCTAAATGTTCAACCAATGACACAAAATGAAATAAAATCACATATTGGATGCACAAGATTGGTTAAAAACGCTAGTTGGATTTGAATAAGCCTAAGGAGGACTTAAATGACCTAAATGTGCAACCAATGACAAAAAATCACTTATTGGATGCACAAGAATGGTTAAAAACCCTAATTGGATTTGAATAAGCCTATGGAGGACGAAAATGACCTAAATGTGCAACCAATGACACAAAATCACATATTGGATGCACAAGATTGGTTAAAAACCCTAATTCGATTAGAATAAGCCTAGGGAGAACGAAAATGACCTAAATGTTCAACCAATGACACAAAATGACACAAAATCACATATTGGATGCACAAGATTGGTTAAAAACCCTAATTTGATTATAATAAGCCTAGGGAGGACGAAAATGACCTAAATGTTCAACCAGTGACACAAAATGACACAAAATCACATATTGGATGCACAAGATTGGTTAAAAACCCTAATTGGATTAGAATAAGCTTAGGGAGGACAAAAATGACCTAAATGTTCAACCAATGACACAAAACCGCCTATTGGATACACAAGATTGGTCAAAAACCCTAATTGGATTAGAATAAGCCTAGGGAGGACGAAAATGACCTAAACAAGCAACCAATGACACAAACTCACATATTGGATGCACAAGATTGGTTAAAAACCCTAATTGGATTAGAATAAGCTTAGGGAGGAAGAAAATGACCTAAATGTTCAACCAATGACACAAAATGACACAAAATCACATATTGGATGCACAAGATTGGTTAAAAACCCTAATTGGATTAGAATAAGCTCAGGGAGGACGAAAATGACCTAAATGTGCAACCAATGACACAAAATCACATATTGGATGCACAAGATTGGTTAGAAACCCTAATTGGATTAGAATAAACCTAGGGAGGATGAAAAATGACCTAAATGTTCAACCAATGACACAAAATGACACAAAATCACATATTGGATGCACAAGATTGGTTAAAAACCCTAATTGGATTAGAATAAGCTTAGGGAGGACAAAAATGACCTAAATGTTCAACCAATGACACAAAA
>JBBPBP010001033.1:342326-390707 GCA_037974735.1 Cicer chorassanicum
CTAAATGTTCTACCAATGACACAAAATTACACAAAATCACATATTGGATGCACAAGATTGGTTAAAAACCCTAATTGGATTAGAATAAGCTTAGGGAGGACGGAAATGACCTAAATGTTCAACCAATGACACAAAATCACTTATTGGATGTACAAGATTGGTTAAAAACCCTAATTGGATTAGAATAAGCCTAGTGAGGACGAAAATGACCTAAATGTGCAACCAATCACACAAAATGACACAAAATCACATATTGGATGAACAAGATTGGTTAAAACCCCTAATTGGATTAGAATAAGCTTAGGGACGACGAAAATGACCTAAATGTTCAACCAATGACACAAAATCACTTATTGGATGCATAAGATTGGTTAAAAACCCTAATTCGATTAGAATAAGCCTAGGGAGGACGAAAATGACCTAAATGTGCAACCAATGACACAAAATTACATATTGGATGCACAAGATTGGTTAAAAACCCTAATTCGATTAGAATAAGCCTAGGGAGAACGAAAATGACCTAAATGTTCAACCAATGACACAAAATGACACAAAATCACATATTGGATGCACAAGATTGGTTAAAAACCCTAATTGGATTAGAATAAGCTTAAGGAGGACGAAAATGACCTAAATGTGCAACCAATTACACAAAATCACATATTGGATACACAAGATTGGTTAAAAACCCTAATTGGATTAGAATAAGCCTAGGGAGGACGAAAATGATCAAAATATTCAACCAATGACACAAAATCTTGTATTAGATGTACAAGATTTGTTTAAAACCCTAATTGGATTAAAATAAGCTTAGGGAGGACGAAAATTAACTAAATGTGCAACCAATGACACAAAATCACATATTGGATGCACAAGATTGGTTAAAAACCCTAATTGGATTATAATAAGCCTAAGGAGGACGAAAATGACCTAAATGTTCAACCAGTGACACAAAATAAAACAAAATCACATATTGGATGCACAAGATTGGTTAAAAACCCAAATTGGATTAGGAGAAGCCTAAGGAGGACGAAAATGATCTAAATGTTCAACCAATGACACAAAATCACATATTGGATGCACAAGATTGGTTAAAAACCCTAATTGGATTAGAATAAGCTTAGGGAGGACGAAAATGACCTAAATGTTCAACACATGACACAAAATTACTTATAGGACGCACAAGAATGGTTAAAAATCCTAATTGGATTAGAATAAACCTAGGGAGGACCAAAATGACCTAAACATGCCACCAATGACACAAACTCACATATTGGATGCACAAGATTGGTAAAAACCCTAATTGGATTAGAATAAGCCTAGGGAGGACGAAAATGACCTAAATGTTCAACCAATGACCCAAAATGACACAAAATCACATATTGGATGCACAAGATTGGTTAAAAACCCTAATTGGATTAGAATAAGCCTAGGGAGAACGAAAATGACCTAAATGTTCAACCAATGACACAAAACCGCCTATTGGATACACAAGATTGGTCAAAAACCCTAATTGGATTAGAATAAGCCTAGGGAGGACGAAAATGACCTAAACATGCAACCAATGACACAAACTCACATATTGGATGCACAAGATTGGTTAAGAACCCTAATTGGATTAGAATAAGCTTAGGGAGGACGAAAAAGACCTAAATGTGCAACCAATGACACAAAATCACATATTGGATGCACAAGATTAATGAAAACCCTAATTGGATTAGAATAAGCCTAGGGAGAACGAAAATGACCTTAATGTTCAACCAATGACACAAAATCACATATTGGATGCACAAGATTTGTTAAAAACCCTAATTGGATTAGAATAAGCCTAGGGAGAACAAAAATGACCTTAATGTTCAACCAATGACACAAAATCAATTATTAGATGCACAAGATTGGTCAAAAACCCTAATTGGATTAGAATAAGCCTAGGGAGAACGAAAATGACCTAAATGTTCAACCAATGACACAAAATCACATATTGGATACACAAGATTGGTTAAAAACCCTAATTGGATTAGAATAAGCTTAGGGAGGACGAAAAAGACCTAAATGTGCAACCAATGACACAAAATCACATATTGGATGCACAAGATTGGTAAAAAACCCTAATTGGATTAGAATAAGCCTAGGGAGGACGAAAAAGACATAAATGTGCAACCAATGACACAAAATCACTTATTAGATGCACAAGATTGGTCAAAAACCCTAATTGGATTAGAATAAGCCTAGGGAGAACGAAAATGACCTAAATGTGTTACCAATGACAAAAAATCACATATTGGATGCACAAGATTGGTTAAAAACCCTAATTGTATTAGAATAAGCTTAGGGAGGACGAAAATGACCTAAATGTTCAACCAATGTCACAAAATCACTTATTGGATGCACAAGATTGGTCAAAAACCCTAATTGGATTAGAATAAGTCTAGGGAAGACGAAAATGACCTAAATGTTCAACCAATGACACAAAATGAAACAAAATCACATATTGGATGCACAAGATTGGTTAAAAACCCTAATTGGATTAGAATAAGCTTAGGGAGGACGAAAATGACCTAAATGTTCAACCAATGACACAAAATCACATATTGGATGCACAAGATTGGTCAAAAACCCTAATTGGATTAGAATAAGCTTAGAGAGGACGAAAATGACCTAAATGTTCAACCAATGACACAAAATCACATATTGGATGCACAAGATTGGTTAAAAACCCTAATTGGATTAGAATAAGCCTAGGGAGGACGAAAATGACCTAAATGTGCAACCAATGACACAAAATGACACAAAATCACATATTGGATGCACAAGATTGGTTAAAACCCCTAATTGGATTAGAATAAGCTTAGGGACGACGAAAATGACCTAAATGTTCAACCAATGACACAAAATCACTTATTGGATGCACAAGATTGGTTAAAAACCCTAATTAGATTAGAATAAGCCTAGGGAGGACGAAAATGACCTAAATGTGCAACCAATGACACAAAATCACATATTGGATGCACAAGATTGGTTAAAAACCCTAATTCGATTAGAATAAGCCTAGGGAGAACGAAAATGACCTAAATGTTCAACCAATGACACAAAATGACACAAAATCACATATTGGATGCACAAGATTGGTTAAAAACCCTAATTTGATTATAATAAGCCTAGGGAGGACGAAAATGACCTAAATGTTCAACCAGTGACACAAAATGACACAAAATCACATATTGGATGCACAAGATTGGTTAAAAACCCTAATTGGATTAGAATAAGCTTAGGGAGGACAAAAATGACCTAAATGTTCAACCAATGACACAAAACCGCCTATTGGATACACAAGATTGGTCAAAAACCCTAATTGGATTAGAATAAGCCTAGGGAGGACGAAAATGACCTAAACAAGCAACCAATGACACAAACTCACATATTGGATGCACAAGATTGGTTAAAAACCCTAATTCGATTAGAATAAGCCAAGGGAGAACGAAAATGACCTAAATGTTCTACCAATGACACAAAATTACACAAAATCACATATTGGATGCACAAGATTGGTTAAAAACCCTAATTGGATTATAATAAGCTTAGGGAGGACGGAAATGACCTAAATGTTCAACCAATGACACAAAATCACTTATTGGATGTACAAGATTGGTTAAAAACCCTAATTGGAATAGAATAAGCTTAGGGACGACGAAAATGACCTAAATGTTCAACCAACGACACAAAATCACTTATTGGATGCACAAGATTGGTTAAAAACCCTAATTAGATTAGAATAAGCCTAGGGAGGACGAAAATGACCTAAATGTGCAACCAATGACAAAAAATCACATATTGGATGCACAAGATTGGTTAAAAACCCTAATTCGATTAGAATAAGCCTAGGGAGAACGAAAATGACCTAAATGTTCAACCAATGACACAAAATGACACAAAATCACATATTGGATGCACAAGATTGGTTAAAAACCCTAATTGGATTAGAATAAGCTTAAGGAGGACGAAAATGACCTAAATGTGCAACCAATTACACAAAATCACATATTGGATACACAAGATTGGTTAAAAACCCTAATTGGATTAGAATAAGCCTAGGGAGGACGAAAATGATCAAAATATTCAACCAATGACACAAAATCTTGTATTAGATGTACAAGATTTGTTTAAAACCCTAATTGGATTAAAATAAGCTTAGGGAGGACGAAAATTAACTAAATGTGCAACCAATGACACAAAATCACATATTGGATGCACAAGATTGGTTAAAAACCCTAATTGGATTATAATAAGCCTAAGGAGGACGAAAATGACCTAAATGTTCAACCAGTGACACAAAATAAAACAAAATCACATATTGGATGCACAAGATTGGTTAAAAACCCAAATTGGATTAGGAGAAGCCTAAGGAGGACGAAAATGATCTAAATGTTCAACCAATGACACAAAATCACATAATTGATGCACAAGATTGGTTAAAAACCCTAATTGGATTAGAATAAGCTTAGGGAGGACGAAAATGACCTAAATGTTCAACACATGACACAAAATTACTTATAGGATGCACAAGAATGGTTAAAAATCCTAATTGGATTAGAATAAACCTAGGGAGGACCAAAATGACCTAAACATGCCACCAATGACACAAACTCACATATTGGATGCACAAGATTGGTTAAAAACCCTAATTGGATTAGAATAAGCCTAGGGAGGACGAAAATGACCTAAATGTTCAACCAATGACCCAAAATGACACAAAATCACATATTGGATGCACAAGATTGGTTAAAAACCCTAATTGGATTAGAATAAGCCTAGGGAGAACGAAAATGACCTAAATGTTCAACCAATGACACAAAACCGCCTATTGGATACACAAGATTGGTCAAAAACCCTAATTGGATTAGAATAAGCCTAGGGAGGACGAAAATGACCTAAACATGCAACCAATGACACAAACTCACATATTGGATGCACAAGATTGATTAAGAACCCTAATTGGATTAGAATAAGCCTAGGGAGAACGAAAATGACCTTAATGTTCAACCAATGACACAAAATCACATATTGGATGCACAAGATTTGTTAAAAACCCTAATTGGATTAGAATAAGCCTAGGGAGAACGAAAATGACCTTAATGTTCAACCAATGACACAAAATCAATTATTAGATGCACAAGATTGGTCAAAAACCCTAATTGGATTAGAATAAGCCTAGGGAGAACGAAAATGACCTAAATGTTCAACCAATGACACAAAATCACATATTGGATGCACAAGATTGGTTAAAAACACTAATTGGATTAGAATAAGCTTAGGGAGGACGAAAAAGACCTAAATGTGCAACCAATGACACAAAATCACATATTGGATGCACAAGATTGGTCAAAAACCCTAATTGGATTAGAATAAGCCTAGGGAGAACGAAAATGACCTAAATGTGTTACCAATGACAAAAAATCACATATTGGATGCACAAGATTGGTTAAAAACCCTAATTGTATTAGAATAAGCTTAGGGAGGACGAAAATGACCTAAATGTTCAACCAATGTCACAAAATCACTTATTGGATGCACAAGATTGGTCAAAAACCCTAATTGGATTAGAATAAGTCTAGGGAAGACGAAAATGACCTAAATGTTCAACCAATGACACAAAATGAAACAAAATCACATATTGGATGCACAAGATTGGTTAAAAACCCTAATTGGATTAGAATAAGCTTAGGGAGGACGAAAATGACCTAAATGTTCAACCAATGACACAAAATCACATATTGGATGCACAAGATTGGTCAAAAACCCTAATTGGATTAGAATAAGCCTAGGGAGGACGAAAATGACCTAAATGTTCAACCAATGACACAAAATGACACAAAATCACATATTGGATGCACAAGATTGGTTAAAAACCCTAATTGGATTAGAATAAGCTTAAGGAGGACGAAAATGACCTAAATGTTCAACCAATGACACAAAATCACATATTGGATGCACAAGATTGGTTAAAAACCCTAATTGGATTAGAATAAGCCTAGGGAGGACGAAAATGACCTAAATGTTCAACCAATGACACAAAATCACTTATTGGATGCACAAGATTGGTTAAAAACCCTATTTGGATTAGAATAAGCCTAGGGAGGACGAAAATGACCTAAATGTTCAACCAATGACACAAAATCACTTATTGGATGCACAAGATTGGTTAAAAACCCTAATTGGATTAGAATAAACCTAGGGAGGACGAAAATGACCTCAATGTTCAACCAATGACACAAAATCACTTAATTGATGCACAAGATTGGTTAAAAACCCTAATTGCATTAGAATAAGCTTAGGGAGGACGAAAATGACCTAAATGTTTAACCAATGACACAAAATCACTTAATTGATGCACAAGATTGGTTAAAAACCTTAATTGGATTGGAATAAACCTAGGGAGGACGAAAATAACCTAAATGTTCAACCAATGATACAAAATCACTTATTGGATGCACAAGATTGGTTAAAAACCGTAATTGGATTAGAATAAGCCTAGGGAGGATGAAAATGACCTAAATGTTCAACCAATGACACAAAATCACTTATTGGATGCACAAGATTGGTTAAAAACCCTAATTGGATTAGAATAAGCCTAGGGAGGACGAAAATGACCTAAATGTGCAACCAATGACACAAAATGACACAAAATCACATATTGGATGCACAAGATTGGTTAAAACCCCTAATTGGATTAGAATAAGCTTAGGGACGACGAAAATGACCTAAATGTTCAACCAATGACACAAAATCACTTATTGGATGCACAAGATTGGTTAAAAACCCTAATTAGATTAGAATAAGCCTAGGGAGGACGAAAATGACCTAAATGTGCAACCAATGACACAAAATCACATATTGGATGCACAAGATTGGTTAAAAACCCTAATTCGATTAGAATAAGCCTAGGGAGAACGAAAATGACCTAAATGTTCAACCAATGACACAAAATGACACAAAATCACATATTGGATGCACAAGATTGGTTAAAAACCCTAATTTGATTATAATAAGCCTAGGGAGGACGAAAATGACCTAAATGTTCAACCAGTGACACAAAATGACACAAAATCACATATTGGATGCACAAGATTGGTTAAAAACCCTAATTGGATTAGAATAAGCTTAGGGATGACCAAAATGACCTAAATGTGCAACCAATGACACAAAATCACATATTGGATGGACAAGATTGGTTAAAAACCCTAATTGGATTAGAATAAACCTAGGGAGGACGAAAATGACCTAAATGTTCAACCAATGACACAAAATGAAACAAAATCACATATTGGATGCACAAGATTGGTTAAAAACCCTAATTCGATTAGAATAAGCCAAGGGAGAACGAAAATGACCTAAATGTTCTACCAATGACACAAAATTACACAAAATCACATATTGGATGCACAAGATTGGTTAAAAACCCTAATTGGATTAGAATAAGCTTAGGGAGGACGGAAATGACCTAAATGTTCAACCAATGACACAAAATGACACAAAATCACATATGGATGCACAAGATTGGTTAAAACCCCTAATTGGATTAGAATAAGCTTAGGGACGACGAAAATGACCTAAATGTTCAACCAATGACACAAAATCACTTATTGGATGCACAAGATTGGTAAAAAACCCTAATTGGATTAGAATAAGCCTAGGGAGGACGAAAATGACCTAAATGTGCAACCAATGACACAAAATCACATATTGGATGCACAAGATTGGTGAAAACCCCTAATTGGATTAGAATAAGCCTAGGGATGACGAAAATGACCTAAATGTTCAACCAATGACATAAAATGAAACAAAATCACATATTGGATGCACAAGATTGGTTAAAAACCCTAGTTGGATTTGAATAAGCCTAGGGAGGACTTAAATGACCTAAATGTGCAACCAATGACACAAAATCACTTATTGGATGCACAAGATTTGTTAAAAACCCCAATTGGATTTGAATAAGCCTATGGAGGACGAAAATGACCTAAATGTGCAACCAATGATACAAAATCACTTATTATATGCACAAGATTGGTTAAAAACCCTAATTGGATTAGAATAATCCTAGGGAGGACGAAAATGACCTAAATGTGCAACCAATGACACAAAATCACATATTGGATGCACAAGATTGGTTAAAAATCCTAATTGGATTAGAATAAGCCTAGGGAGGACGAAAATGACCTAAATGTTCAACCAATGACACAAAATCACATATGGGATGCACAAGATTGGTTAAAAACCCTAATTGGATTAGAATAAGCATAGGGAAGACGAAAATGACCTAAATGTTCAACACATGACACAAAATTACTTATTGGATGCACAAGATTGGTCAAAAACTTTAATTGGATTAGAATAAGCCTAGGGAGGGCGAAAATGACATAAATGTGCAACCAATGACACAAAATCACATATCGGATGCACAAGATTGGTTAAACATCCTAATTGGATTAGAATAAGCCTAGGGAGGACGAAAATGACATACATGTTCAACCAATGACACAAAATCACATATTGGATGCACAAGATTGGTTAAAAACCCCAATTGGATTAGAATAAGCCTAAGGAGGACGAAAATGATCTAAATGTTCAACCAATGACACAAAATCACATATTGGATGCACAAGATTGGTTAAAAACCCTAATTGGATTAGAATAAGCTTAGGGAGGACGAAAATGACCTAAATGTTCAACACATGACACAAAATTACTTATAGGATGCACAAGAATGGTTAAAAATCCTAATTGGATTAGAATAAACCTAGGGAGGACCAAAATGACCTAAACATGCCACCAATGACACAAACTCACATATTGGATGCACAAGATTGGTAAAAACCCTAATTGGATTAGAATAAGCCTAGGGAGGACGAAAATGACCTAAATGTTCAACCAATGACCCAAAATGACACAAAATCACATATTGGATGCACAAGATTGGTTAAAAACCCTAATTGGATTAGAATAAGCCTAAGGAAAACGAAAATGACCTAAATGTTCAACCAATGACACAAAACCGCCTATTGGATACACAAGATTGGTCAAAAACCCTAATTGGATTAGAATAAGCCTAGGGAGGACGAAAATGACCTAAACATGCAACCAATGACACAAACTCACATATTGGATGCACAAGATTGGTTAAGAACCCTAATTGGATTAGAATAAGCTTAGGGAGGTCGAAAAAGACCTAAATGTGCAACCAATGACACAAAATCACATATTGGATGCACAAGATTGGTAAAAACCCTAATTGGATTAGAATAAGCCTAGGGAGAACGAAAATGACCTTAATGTTCAACCAATGACACAAAATCACATATTGGATGCACAAGATTTGTTAAAAACCCTAATTGGATTAGAATAAGCCTAGGGAGAACGAAAATGACCTTAATGTTCAACCAATGACACAAAATCAATTATTAGATGCACAAGATTGGTCAAAATCCCTAATTGGATTAGAATAAGCCTAGGGAGAACGAAAATGACCTAAATGTTCAACCAATGACACAAAATCACATATTGGATGCACAAGATTGGTTAAAAACCCTAATTGGTTTAGAATAAGCTTAGGGAGGACGAAAAAGACCTAAATGTGCAACCAATGACACAAAATCACATATTGGATGCACAAGATTGGTAAAAAACCCTAATTGGATTAGAATAAGCCTAGGGAGGACGAAAAAGACATAAATGTGCAACCAATGACACAAAATCACTTATTAGATGCACAAGATTGGTCAAAAACCCTAATTGGATTAGAATAAGCCTAGGGAGAACGAAAATGACCTAAATGTGTTACCAATGACAAAAAATCACATATTGGATGCACAAGATTGGTTAAAAACCCTAATTGTATTAGAATAAGCTTAGGGAGGACGAAAATGACCTAAATGTTCAACCAATGTCACAAAATCACTTATTGGATGCACAAGATTGGTCAAAAACCCTAATTGGATTAGAATAAGTCTAGGGAAGACGAAAATGACCTAAATGTTCAACCAATGACACAAAATGAAACAAAATCACATATTGGATGCACAAGATTGGTTAAAAACCCTAATTGGATTAGAATAAGCTTAGGGAGGACGAAAATGACCTAAATGTTCAACCAATGACACAAAATCACATATTGGATGCACAAGATTGGTCAAAAACCCTAATTGGATTAGAATAAGCCTAGGTAGGACGAAAATGACCTAAATGTTCAACCAATGACACAAAATGACACAAAATCACATATTGGATGCACAAGATTGGTTAAAAACCCTAATTGGATTAGAATAAGCTTAGGGAGGACGAAAATGACCTAAATGTGCAACCAATGACACAAAATCACATATTGGATGGACAAGATTTGGTTAAAAACCCTAATTGGATTAGAATAAACATAGGGAGGACGAAAATGACCTAAATGTTCAACCAATGACACAAAATGAAACAAAATCACATATTGGATGCACAAGATTGGTTAAAAACCCTAATTCGATTAGAATAAGCCAAGGGAGAACGAAAATGACCTAAATGTTCTACCAATGACACAAAATTACACAAAATCACATATTGGATGCACAAGATTGGTTAAAAACCCTAATTGGATTAGAATAAGCTTAGGGAGGACGGAAATGACCTAAATGTTCAACCAATGACACAAAATCACTTATTGGATGTACAAGATTGGTTAAAAACCCTAATTGGATTAGAATAAGCTTAGGGACGACGAAAATGACCTAAATGTTCAACCAACGACACAAAATCACTTATTGGATGCACAAGATTGGTTAAAAACCCTAATTAGATTAGAATAAGCCTAGGGAGGACGAAAATGACCTAAATGTGCAACCAATGACAAAAAATCACATATTGGATGCACAAGATTGGTTAAAAACCCTAATTCGATTAGAATAAGCCTAGGGAGAACGAAAATGACCTAAATGTTCAACCAATGACACAAAATGACACAAAATCACATATTGGATGCACAAGATTGGTTAAAAACCCTAATTGGATTAGAATAAGCTTAAGGAGGACGAAAATGACCTAAATGTGCAACCAATTACACAAAATCACATATTGGATACACAAGATTGGTTAAAAACCCTAATTGGATTAGAATAAGCCTAGGGAGGACGAAAATGATCAAAATATTCAACCAATGACACAAAATCTTGTATTAGATGTACAAGATTTGTTTAAAACCCTAATTGGATTAAAATAAGCTTAGGGAGGACGAAAATTAACTAAATGTGCAACCAATGACACAAAATCACATATTGGATGCACAAGATTGGTTAAAAACCCTAATTGGATTATAATAAGCCTAAGGAGGACGAAAATGACCTAAATGTTCAACCAGTGACACAAAATAAAACAAAATCACATATTGGATGCACAAGATTGGTTAAAAACCCAAATTGGATTAGGAGAAGCCTAAGGAGGACGAAAATGACCTAAATGTTCAACCAGTGACACAAAATAAAACAAAATCACATATTGGACGCACAAGATTGGTTAAAAACCCAAATTGGATTAGGAGAAGCCTAAGGAGGACGAAAATGATCTAAATGTTCAACCAATGACACAAAATCACATATTGGATGCACAAGATTGGTTAAAAACCCTAATTGGATTAGAATAAGCTTAGGGAGGACGAAAATGACCTAAATGTTCAACACATGACACAAAATTACTTATAGGATGCACAAGAATGGTTAAAAATCCTAATTGGATTAGAATAAACCTAGGGAGGACCAAAATGACCTAAACATGCCACCAATGACACAAACTCACATATTGGATGCACAAGATTGGTAAAAACCCTAATTGGATTAGAATAAGCCTAGGGAGGACGAAAATGACCTAAATGTTCAACCAATGACCCAAAATGACACAAAATCACATATTGGATGCACAAGATTGGTTAAAAACCCTAATTGGATTAGAATAAGCCTAAGGAAAACGAAAATGACCTAAATGTTCAACCAATGACACAAAACCGCCTATTGGATACACAAGATTGGTCAAAAACCCTAATTGGATTAGAATAAGCCTAGGGAGGACGAAAATGACCTAAACATGCAACCAATGACACAAACTCACATATTGGATGCACAAGATTGGTTAAGAACCCTAATTGGATTAGAATAAGCTTAGGGAGGTCGAAAAAGACCTAAATGTGCAACCAATGACACAAAATCACATATTGGATGCACAAGATTGGTAAAAACCCTAATTGGATTAGAATAAGCCTAGGGAGAACGAAAATGACCTTAATGTTCAACCAACGACACAAAATCACATATTGGATGCACAAGATTTGTTAAAAACCCTAATTGGATTAGAATAAGCCTAGGGAGAACGAAAATGACCTTAATGTTCAACCAATGTCACAAAATCACTTATTAGATGCACAAGATTGGTTAAAAACCCTAATTGGATTAGAATAAGCCTAGGGAGAACGAAAATGACCTAAATGTGTTACCAATGACAAAAAATCACATATTGGATGCACAAGATTGGTTAAAAACCCTAATTGTATTAGAATAAGCTTAGGGAGGACGAAAATGACCTAAATGTTCAACAAATGTCACAAAATCACTTATTGGATGCACAAGATTGGTCAAAAACCCTAATTGGATTAGAATAAGTCTAGGGAGGACGAAAATGACCTAAATGTTCAACCAATGACACAAAATGAAACAAAATTACATATTGGATGCACAAGATTGGTTAAAAACCCTAATTGGATTAGAATAAGCTTAAGGAGGACGAAAATGACCTAAATGTTCAACCAATAACACAAAATCACATATTGGATGCACAAGATTGGTTAAAAACCCTAATTGGATTAGAATAAACCTAGGGAGGACGAAAAATGACCTAAATGTTCAACCAATGATACAAAATGAAACAAAAACACATATTGGATGCACAAGATTGGTTAAAAACCCTAATTCGATTAGAATAAGCCAAGGGAGAACGAAAATGACCTAAATGTTCTACCAATGACACAAAATTACACAAAATCACATATTGGATGCACAAGATTGGTTAAAAACCCTAATTGGATTAGAATAAGCTTAGGGAGGACGGAAATGACCTAAATGTTCAACCAATGACACAAAATCACTTATTGGATGTACAAGATTGGTTAAAAACCCTAATTGGATTAGAATAAGCTTAGGGACGACGAAAATGACCTAAATGTTCAACCAACGACACAAAATCACTTATTGGATGCACAAGATTGGTTAAAAACCCTAATTAGATTAGAATAAGCCTAGGGAGGACGAAAATGACCTAAATGTGCAACCAATGACAAAAAATCACATATTGGATGCACAAGATTGGTTAAAAACCCTAATTCGATTAGAATAAGCCTAGGGAGAACGAAAATGACCTAAATGTTCAACCAATGACACAAAATGACACAAAATCACATATTGGATGCACAAGATTGGTTAAAAACCCTAATTGGATTAGAATAAGCTTAAGGAGGACGAAAATGACCTAAATGTGCAACCAATTACACAAAATCACATATTGGATACACAAGATTGGTTAAAAACCCTAATTGGATTAGAATAAGCCTAGGGAGGACGAAAATGATCAAAATATTCAACCAATGACACAAAATCTTGTATTAGATGTACAAGATTTGTTTAAAACCCTAATTGGATTAAAATAAGCTTAGGGAGGACGAAAATTAACTAAATGTGCAACCAATGACACAAAATCACATATTGGATGCACAAGATTGGTTAAAAACCCTAATTGGATTATAATAAGCCTAAGGAGGACGAAAATGACCTAAATGTTCAACCAGTGACACAAAATAAAACAAAATCACATATTGGATGCACAAGATTGGTTAAAAACCCAAATTGGATTAGGAGAAGCCTAAGGAGGACGAAAATGACCTAAATGTTCAACCAGTGACACAAAATAAAACAAAATCACATATTGGACGCACAAGATTGGTTAAAAACCCAAATTGGATTAGGAGAAGCCTAAGGAGGACGAAAATGATCTAAATGTTCAACCAATGACACAAAATCACATATTGGATGCACAAGATTGGTTAAAAACCCTAATTGGATTAGAATAAGCTTAGGGAGGACGAAAATGACCTAAATGTTCAACACATGACACAAAATTACTTATAGGATGCACAAGAATGGTTAAAAATCCTAATTGGATTAGAATAAGCCTAGGGAGGACGAAAATGACCTAAACATGCAACCAATGACACAAACTCACATATTGGATGCACAAGATTGGTTAAAAACCCTAATTGGATTAGAATAAGACTAGGGAGGACGAAAATGACCTAAATGTTCAACCAATGACACAAAATGACACAAAATCACATATTGGATGCACAAGATTGGTTAAAACCCCTAATTGGATTAGAATAAGCTTAGGGACGACGAAAATGACCTAAATGTTCAACCAATGACACAAAATCACTTATTGGATGCACAAGATTGGTTAAAAACCCTAATTAGATTAGAATAAGCCTAGGGAGGACGAAAATGACCTAAATGTGCAACCAATGACACAAAATCACATATTGGATGCACAAGATTGGTTAAAAACCCTAATTCGATTAGAATAAGCCTAGGGAGAACGAAAATGACCTAAATGTTCAACCAATGACACAAAATGACACAAAATCACACATTGGATGCACAAGATTGGTTAAAAACCCTAATTGGATTAGAATAAGCTTAAGGAGGACGAAAATGACCTAAATGTGCAACCAATTACACAAAATCACATATTGGATGCACAAGATTGGTTAAAAACACTAATTGGATTAGAATAAGCCTAGGGAGGACGAAAATGATCTAAATATTCAACCAATGACACAAAATCTTGTATTGGATGCACAAGATTTGTTTAAAACCCTAATTGGATTAGAATAAGCTTAGGGAGGACGAAAATTAACTAAATGTGCAACCAATGACACAAAATAACATATTGGATGCACAAGATTGGTTAAAAACCCTAATTGGATTAGAATAAGCTCAGGGAGGACAAAAATGACCTAAATGTGCAACCAATGACACAAAATCACATATTGGATGCACAAGATTGGTTAAAAACCCTAATTGGATTAGAATAAACCTAGGGAGGACGAAAAATGACCTAAATGTTCAACCAATGATACAAAATGAAACAAAAACACATATTGGATGCACAAGATTGGTTAAAAACCCTAATTCGATTAGAATAAGCCAAGGGAGAACGAAAATGATCTAAATGTTCTACCAATGACACAAAATTACACAAAATCACATATTGGATGCACAAGATTGGTTAAAAACCCTAATTGGATTAGAATAAGCTTAGGGAGGACGGAAATGACCTAAATGTTCAACCAATGACACAAAATCACTTATTGGATGTACAAGATTGGTTAAAAACCCTAATTGGATTAGAATAAGCCTAGGGAGGACGAAAATGACCTAAATGTGCAACCAATCACACAAAATGACACAAAATCACATATTGGATGAACAAGATTGGTTAAAACCCCTAATTGGATTAGAATAAGCTTAGGGACGACGAAAATGACCTAAATGTTCAACCAATGACACAAAATCACTTATTGGATGCACAACATTGGTTAAAAACCCTAATTAGATTAGAATAAGCCTAGGGAGGACGAAAATGACCTAAATGTGCAACCAATGACACAAAATCACATATTGGATGCACAAGATTGGTTAAAAACCCTAATTCGATTAGAATAAGCCTAGGGAGAACGAAAATGACCTAAATGTTCAACCAATGACACAAAATGACACAAAATCACATATTGGATGCACAAGATTGGTTAAAAACCCTAATTGGATTAGAATAAGCTTAAGGAGGACGAAAATGACCTAAATGTGCAACCAATTACACAAAATCACATATTGGATGCACAAGATTGGTTAAAAACCCTAATTGGATTAGAATAAACCTAGGGAGGACGAAAATGACCTAAATGTGCAACCAATGACACAAAATCACATATTGGATGCACAAGATTGGTTAAAATCCCTAATTGGATTAGAATAAGCTTAGGGAGGACGAAAATGACCTAAATGTTCATCCAATGACACAAAATCACTTATTCGATGCACAAGATTGGATAAAAACCCTAATAGGATTAGAATAAGCCTATGGAGGACGAAAATGACCTAAATGTGCAACCAATAACACAAAATCGCATATTAAATGCACAAGATTAGTTAAAAACCCTAATTGGATTAGAATACGCCTAGGGAGGACGAAAATGACCTAAATGTTCAACCAATGACACAAAATGACACAAAATCACATATTGGATGCACAAGATTGGTTAAAAACCCTAATTGGATTAGAATAAGCTTAGGGAGGACGAAAATGACCTAAATGTGCAACCAATGACACAAAATCACATATTGGATGGACAAGATTTGGTTAAAAACCCTAATTGGATTAGAATAAACATAGGGAGGACGAAAATGACCTAAATGTTCAACCAATGACACAAAATGAAACAAAATCACATATTGGATGCACAAGATTGGTTAAAAACCCTAATTCGATTAGAATAAGCCAAGGGAGAACGAAAATGACCTAAATGTTCTACCAATGACACAAAATTACACAAAATCACATATTGGATGCACAAGATTGGTTAAAAACCCTAATTGGATTAGAATAAGCTTAGGGAGGACGGAAATGACCTAAATGTTCAACCAATGACACAAAATCACTTATTGGATGTACAAGATTGGTTAAAAACCCTAATTGGATTAGAATAAGCTTAGGGACGACGAAAATGACCTAAATGTTCAACCAACGACACAAAATCACTTATTGGATGCACAAGATTGGTTAAAAACCCTAATTAGATTAGAATAAGCCTAGGGAGGACGAAAATGACCTAAATGTGCAACCAATGACAAAAAATCACATATTGGATGCACAAGATTGGTTAAAAACCCTAATTCGATTAGAATAAGCCTAGGGAGAACGAAAATGACCTAAATGTTCAACCAATGACACAAAATGACACAAAATCACATATTGGATGCACAAGATTGGTTAAAAACCCTAATTGGATTAGAATAAGCTTAAGGAGGACGAAAATGACCTAAATGTGCAACCAATTACACAAAATCACATATTGGATACACAAGATTGGTTAAAAACCCTAATTGGATTAGAATAAGCCTAGGGAGGACGAAAATGATCAAAATATTCAACCAATGACACAAAATCTTGTATTAGATGTACAAGATTTGTTTAAAACCCTAATTGGATTAAAATAAGCTTAGGGAGGACGAAAATTAACTAAATGTGCAACCAATGACACAAAATCACATATTGGATGCACAAGATTGGTTAAAAACCCTAATTGGATTATAATAAGCCTAAGGAGGACGAAAATGACCTAAATGTTCAACCAGTGACACAAAATAAAACAAAATCACATATTGGATGCACAAGATTGGTTAAAAACCCAAATTGGATTAGGAGAAGCCTAAGGAGGACGAAAATGACCTAAATGTTCAACCAGTGACACAAAATAAAACAAAATCACATATTGGACGCACAAGATTGGTTAAAAACCCAAATTGGATTAGGAGAAGCCTAAGGAGGACGAAAATGATCTAAATGTTCAACCAATGACACAAAATCACATATTGGATGCACAAGATTGGTTAAAAACCCTAATTGGATTAGAATAAGCTTAGGGAGGACGAAAATGACCTAAATGTTCAACACATGACACAAAATTACTTATAGGATGCACAAGAATGGTTAAAAATCCTAATTGGATTAGAATAAACCTAGGGAGGACCAAAATGACCTAAACATGCCACCAATGACACAAACTCACATATTGGATGCACAAGATTGGTAAAAACCCTAATTGGATTAGAATAAGCCTAGGGAGGACGAAAATGACCTAAATGTTCAACCAATGACCCAAAATGACACAAAATCACATATTGGATGCACAAGATTGGTTAAAAACCCTAATTGGATTAGAATAAGCCTAAGGAAAACGAAAATGACCTAAATGTTCAACCAATGACACAAAACCGCCTATTGGATACACAAGA
Source organism: Cicer chorassanicum (assembly GCA_037974735.1). Taxonomy (NCBI): domain Eukaryota; kingdom Viridiplantae; phylum Streptophyta; class Magnoliopsida; order Fabales; family Fabaceae; genus Cicer; species Cicer chorassanicum. Next base: position 360,470 of record JBBPBP010001033.1, read on the forward strand.
TTGGTCAAAAACCCTAATTGGATTAGAATAAGCCTAGGGAGGACGAAAATGACCTAAACATGCAACCAATGACACAAACTCACATATTGGATGCACAAGATTGGTTAAGAACCCTAATTGGATTAGAATAAGCTTAGGGAGGTCGAAAAAGACCTAAATGTGCAACCAATGACACAAAATCACATATTGGATGCACAAGATTGGTAAAAACCCTAATTGGATTAGAATAAGCCTAGGGAGAACGAAAATGACCTTAATGTTCAACCAACGACACAAAATCACATATTGGATGCACAAGATTTGTTAAAAACCCTAATTGGATTAGAATAAGCCTAGGGAGAACGAAAATGACCTTAATGTTCAACCAATGACACAAAATCAATTATTAGATGCACAAGATTGGTCAAAATCCCTAATTGGATTAGAATAAGCCTAGGGAGAACGAAAATGACCTAAATGATCAACCAATGACACAAAATCACATATTGGATGCACAAGATTGGTTAAAAACCCTAATTGGATTAGAATAAACCTAGGGAGGACGAAAATGACCTAAATGTGCAACCAATGACAAAAAATCACTTATTGGATACACAAGATTGGTTAAAAACCCTAATTGGATTAGAATAAGCCTAGGGAGGACGAAAATGATCAAAATATTCAACCAATGACACAAAATCTTGTATTAGATGTACAAGATTTGTTTAAAACCCTAATTGGATTAAAATAAGCTTAGGGAGGACGAAAATTAACTAAATGTGCAACCAATGACACAAAATCACATATTGGATGCACAAGATTGGTTAAAAACCCTAATTGGATTATAATAAGCCTAAGGAGGACGAAAATGACCTAAATGTTCAACCAGTGACACAAAATAAAACAAAATCACATATTGGATGCACAAGATTGGTTAAAAACCCAAATTGGATTAGGAGAAGCCTAAGGAGGACGAAAATGATCTAAATGTTCAACCAATGACACAAAATCACATATTGGATGCACAAGATTGGTTAAAAAACCTAATTGGATTAGAATAAGCTTAGGGAGGACGAAAATGACCTAAATGTTCAACACATGACACAAAATTACTTATAGGATGCACAAGAATGGTTAAAAATCCTAATTGGATTAGAATAAACCTAGGGAGGACCAAAATGACCTAAACATGCCACCAATGACACAAACTCACATATTGGATGCACAAGATTGGTTAAAAACCCTAATTGGATTAGAATAAGCCTAGGGAGGACGAAAATGACCTAAATGTTCAACCAATGACCCAAAATGACACAAAATCACATATTGGATGCACAAGATTGGTTAAAAACCCTAATTGGATTAGAATAAGCCTAGGGAGAACGAAAATGACCTAAATGTTCAACCAATGACACAAAACCGCCTATTGGATACACAAGATTGGTCAAAAACCCTAATTGGATTAGAATAAGCCTAGGGAGGACGAAAATGACCTAAACATGCAACCAATGACACAAACTCACATATTGGATGCACAAGATTGATTAAGAACCCTAATTGGATTAGAATAAGCCTAGGGAGAACGAAAATGACCTTAATGTTCAACCAATGACACAAAATCACATATTGGATGCACAAGATTTGTTAAAAACCCTAATTGGATTAGAATAAGCCTAGGGAGAACGAAAATGACCTTAATGTTCAACCAATGACACAAAATCAATTATTAGATGCACAAGATTGGTCAAAAACCCTAATTGGATTAGAATAAGCCTAGGGAGAACGAAAATGACCTAAATGTTCAACCAATGACACAAAATCACATATTGGATGCACAAGATTGGTTAAAAACACTAATTGGATTAGAATAAGCTTAGGGAGGACGAAAAAGACCTAAATGTGCAACCAATGACACAAAATCACATATTGGATGCACAAGATTGGTCAAAAACCCTAATTGGATTAGAATAAGCCTAGGGAGAACGAAAATGACCTAAATGTGTTACCAATGACAAAAAATCACATATTGGATGCACAAGATTGGTTAAAAACCCTAATTGTATTAGAATAAGCTTAGGGAGGACGAAAATGACCTAAATGTTCAACCAATGTCACAAAATCACTTATTGGATGCACAAGATTGGTCAAAAACCCTAATTGGATTAGAATAAGTCTAGGGAAGACGAAAATGACCTAAATGTTCAACCAATGACACAAAATGAAACAAAATCACATATTGGATGCACAAGATTGGTTAAAAACCCTAATTGGATTAGAATAAGCTTAGGGAGGACGAAAATGACCTAAATGTTCAACCAATGACACAAAATCACATATTGGATGCACAAGATTGGTCAAAAACCCTAATTGGATTAGAATAAGCCTAGGTAGGACGAAAATGACCTAAATGTTCAACCAATGACACAAAATGACACAAAATCACATATTGGATGCACAAGATTGGTTAAAAACCCTAATTGGATTAGAATAAGCTTAGGGAGGACGAAAATGACCTAAATGTGCAACCAATGACACAAAATCACATATTGGATGGACAAGATTTGGTTAAAAACCCTAATTGGATTAGAATAAACATAGGGAGGACGAAAATGACCTAAATGTTCAACCAATGACACAAAATGAAACAAAATCACATATTGGATGCACAAGATTGGTTAAAAACCCTAATTCGATTAGAATAAGCCAAGGGAGAACGAAAATGACCTAAATGTTCTACCAATGACACAAAATTACACAAAATCACATATTGGATGCACAAGATTGGTTAAAAACCCTAATTGGATTAGAATAAGCTCAGGGAGGACGAAAATGACCTAAATGTGCAACCAATGACACAAAATCACATATTGGATGCACAAGATTGGTTAAAAACCCTAATTGGATTAGAATAAACCTAGGGAGGACGAAAAATGACCTAAATGTTCAACCAATGATACAAAATGAAACAAAAACACATATTGGATGCACAAGATTGGTTAAAAACCCTAATTCGATTAGAATAAGCCAAGGGAGAACGAAAATGATCTAAATGTTCTACCAATGACACAAAATTACACAAAATCACATATTGGATGCACAAGATTGGTTAAAAACCCTAATTGGATTAGAATAAGCTTAGGGAGGACGGAAATGACCTAAATGTTCAACCAATGACACAAAATCACTTATTGGATGTACAAGATTGGTTAAAAACCCTAATTGGATTAGAATAAGCCTAGGGAGGACGAAAATGACCTAAATGTGCAACCAATCACACAAAATGACACAAAATCACATATTGGATGAACAAGATTGGTTAAAACCCCTAATTGGATTAGAATAAGCTTAGGGACGACGAAAATGACCTAAATGTTCAACCAATGACACAAAATCACTTATTGGATGCACAAGATTGGTTAAAAACCCTAATTAGATTAGAATAAGCCTAGGGAGGACGAAAATGACCTAAATGTGCAACCAATGACACAAAATCACATATTGGATGCACAAGATTGGTTAAAAACCCTAATTCGATTAGAATAAGCCTAGGGAGAACGAAAATGACCTAAATGTTCAACCAATGACACAAAATGACACAAAATCACATATTGGATGCACAAGATTGGTTAAAAACCCTAATTGGATTAGAATAAGCTTAAGGAGGACGAAAATGACCTAAATGTGCAACCAATTACACAAAATCACATATTGGATGCACAAGATTGGTTAAAAACCCTAATTGGATTAGAATAAACCTAGGGAGGACGAAAATGGCCTAAATGTGCAACCAATGACAAAAAATCACTTATTGGATACACAAGATTGGTTAAAAACCCTAATTGGATTAGAATAAGCCTAGGGAGGACGAAAATGATCAAAATATTCAACCAATGACACAAAATCTTGTATTAGATGTACAAGATTTGTTTAAAACCCTAATTGGATTAAAATAAGCTTAGGGAGGACGAAAATTAACTAAATGTGCAACCAATGACACAAAATCACATATTGGATGCACAAGATTGGTTAAAAACCCTAATTGGATTATAATAAGCCTAAGGAGGACGAAAATGACCTAAATGTTCAACCAGTGACACAAAATAAAACAAAATCACATATTGGATGCACAAGATTGGTTAAAAACCCAAATTGGATTAGGAGAAGCCTAAGGAGGACGAAAATGATCTAAATGTTCAACCAATGACACAAAATCACATATTGGATGCACAAGATTGGTTAAAAACCCTAATTGGATTAGAATAAGCTTAGGGAGGACGAAAATGACCTAAATGTTCAACACATGACACAAAATTACTTATAGGACGCACAAGAATGGTTAAAAATCCTAATTGGATTAGAATAAACCTAGGGAGGACCAAAATGACCTAAACATGCCACCAATGACACAAACTCACATATTGGATGCACAAGATTGGTAAAAACCCTAATTGGATTAGAATAAGCCTAGGGAGGACGAAAATGACCTAAATGTTCAACCAATGACCCAAAATGACACAAAATCACATATTGGATGCACAAGATTGGTTAAAAACCCTAATTGGATTAGAATAAGCCTAGGGAGAACGAAAATGACCTAAATGTTCAACCAATGACACAAAACCGCCTATTGGATACACAAGATTGGTCAAAAACCCTAATTGGATTAGAATAAGCCTAGGGAGGACGAAAATGACCTAAACATGCAACCAATGACACAAACTCACATATTGGATGCACAAGATTGGTTAAGAACCCTAATTGGATTAGAATAAGCTTAGGGAGGACGAAAAAGACCTAAATGTGCAACCAATGACACAAAATCACATATTGGATGCACAAGATTAATGAAAACCCTAATTGGATTAGAATAAGCCTAGGGAGAACGAAAATGACCTTAATGTTCAACCAATGACACAAAATCACATATTGGATGCACAAGATTTGTTAAAAACCCTAATTGGATTAGAATAAGCCTAGGGAGAACAAAAATGACCTTAATGTTCAACCAATGACACAAAATCAATTATTAGATGCACAAGATTGGTCAAAAACCCTAATTGGATTAGAATAAGCCTAGGGAGAACGAAAATGACCTTAATGTTCAACCAATGACACAAAATCACATATTGGATACACAAGATTGGTTAAAAACCCTAATTGGATTAGAATAAGCTTAGGGAGGACGAAAAAGACCTAAATGTGCAACCAATGACACAAAATCACATATTGGATGCACAAGATTGGTAAAAAACCCTAATTGGATTAGAATAAGCCTAGGGAGGACGAAAAAGACATAAATGTGGAACCAATGACACAAAATCACTTATTAGATGCACAAGATTGGTCAAAAACCCTAATTGGATTAGAATAAGCCTAGGGAGAACGAAAATGACCTAAATGTGTTACCAATGACAAAAAATCACATATTGGATGCACAAGATTGGTTAAAAACCCTAATTGTATTAGAATAAGCTTAGGGAGGACGAAAATGACCTAAATGTTCAACCAATGTCACAACATCACTTATTGGATGCACAAGATTGGTCAAAAACCCTAATTGGATTAGAATAAGTCTAGGGAGGACGAAAATGACCTAAATGTTCAACCAATGACACAAAATGAAACAAAATTACATATTGGATGCACAAGATTGGTTAAAAACCCTAATTGGATTAGAATAAGCTTAAGGAGGACGAAAATGACCTAAATGTTCAACCAATGACACAAAATCACATATTGGATGCACAAGATTGGTTAAAAACCCTAATTGGATTAGAATAAACCTAGGGAGGACGAAAAATGACCTAAATGTTCAACCAATGATACAAAATGAAACAAAAACACATATTGGATGCACAAGATTGGTTAAAAACCCTAATTCGATTAGAATAAGCCAAGGGAGAACGAAAATGATCTAAATGTTCTACCAATGACACAAAATTACACAAAATCACATATTGGATGCACAAGATTGGTTAAAAACCCTAATTGGATTAGAATAAGCTTAGGGAGGACGGAAATGACCTAAATGTTCAACCAATGACACAAAATCACTTATTGGATGTACAAGATTGGTTAAAAACCCTAATTGGATTAGAATAAGCCTAGTGAGGACGAAAATGACCTAAATGTGCAACCAATCACACAAAATGACACAAAATCACATATTGGATGAACAAGATTGGTTAAAACCCCTAATTGGATTAGAATAAGCTTAGGGACGACGAAAATGACCTAAATGTTCAACCAATGACACAAAATCACTTATTGGATGCACAAGATTGGTTAAAAACCCTAATTCGATTAGAATAAGCCTAGGGAGGACGAAAATGACCTAAATGTGCAACCAATGACACAAAATTACATATTGGATGCACAAGATTGGTTAAAAACCCTAATTCGATTAGAATAAGCCTAGGGAGAACGAAAATGACCTAAATGTTCAACCAATGACACAAAATGACACAAAATCACATATTGGATGCACAAGATTGGTTAAAAACCCTAATTGGATTAGAATAAGCTTAAGGAGGACGAAAATGACCTAAATGTGCAACCAATTACACAAAATCACATATTGGATACACAAGATTGGTTAAAAACCCTAATTGGATTAGAATAAGCCTAGGGAGGACGAAAATGATCAAAATATTCAACCAATGACACAAAATCTTGTATTAGATGTACAAGATTTGTTTAAAACCCTAATTGGATTAAAATAAGCTTAGGGAGGACGAAAATTAACTAAATGTGCAACCAATGACACAAAATCACATATTGGATGCACAAGATTGGTTAAAAACCCTAATTGGATTATAATAAGCCTAAGGAGGACGAAAATGACCTAAATGTTCAACCAGTGACACAAAATAAAACAAAATCACATATTGGATGCACAAGATTGGTTAAAAACCCAAATTGGATTAGGAGAAGCCTAAGGAGGACGAAAATGACCTAAATGTTCAACCAGTGACACAAAATAAAACAAAATCACATATTGGACGCACAAGATTGGTTAAAAACCCAAATTGGATTAGGAGAAGCCTAAGGAGGACGAAAATGATCTAAATGTTCAACCAATGACACAAAATCACATATTGGATGCACAAGATTGGTTAAAAACCCTAATTGGATTAGAATAAGCTTAGGGAGGACGAAAATGACCTAAATGTTCAACACATGACACAAAATTACTTATAGGATGCACAAGAATGGTTAAAAATCCTAATTGGATTAGAATAAACCTAGGGAGGACCAAAATGACCTAAACATGCCACCAATGACACAAACTCACATATTGGATGCACAAGATTGGTAAAAACCCTAATTGGATTAGAATAAGCCTAGGGAGGACGAAAATGACCTAAATGTTCAACCAATGACCCAAAATGACACAAAATCACATATTGGATGCACAAGATTGGTTAAAAACCCTAATTGGATTAGAATAAGCCTAAGGAAAACGAAAATGACCTAAATGTTCAACCAATGACACAAAACCGCCTATTGGATACACAAGATTGGTCAAAAACCCTAATTGGATTAGAATAAGCCTAGGGAGGACGAAAATGACCTAAACATGCAACCAATGACACAAACTCACATATTGGATGCACAAGATTGGTTAAGAACCCTAATTGGATTAGAATAAGCTTAGGGAGGTCGAAAAAGACCTAAATGTGCAACCAATGACACAAAATCACATATTGGATGCACAAGATTGGTAAAAACCCTAATTGGATTAGAATAAGCCTAGGGAGAACGAAAATGACCTTAATGTTCAACCAACGACACAAAATCACATATTGGATGCACAAGATTTGTTAAAAACCCTAATTGGATTAGAATAAGCCTAGGGAGAACGAAAATGACCTTAATGTTCAACCAATGACACAAAATCAATTATTAGATGCACAAGATTGGTCAAAATCCCTAATTGGATTAGAATAAGCCTAGGGAGAACGAAAATGACCTAAATGATCAACCAATGACACAAAATCACATATTGGATGCACAAGATTGGTTAAAAACCCTAATTGGATTAGAATAAGCTTAGGGAGGACGAAAAAGACCTAAATGTGCAACCAATGACACAAAATCACATATTGGATGCACAAGATTGGTAAAAAACCCTAATTGGATTAGAATAAGCCTAGGGAGGACGAAAAAGACATAAATGTGCAACCAATGACACAAAATCACTTATTAGATGCACAAGATTGGTCAAAAACCCTAATTGGATTAGAATAAGCCTAGGGAGAACGAAAATGACCTAAATGTGTTACCAATGACAAAAAATCACATATTGGATGCACAAGATTGGTTAAAAACCCTAATTGTATTAGAATAAGCTTAGGGAGGACGAAAATGACCTAAATGTTCAACCAATGTCACAAAATCACTTATTGGATGCACAAGATTGGTCAAAAACCCTAATTGGATTAGAATAAGTCTAGGGAAGACGAAAATGACCTAAATGTTCAACCAATGACACAAAATGAAACAAAATCACATATTGGATGCACAAGATTGGTTAAAAACCCTAATTGGATTAGAATAAGCTTAGGGAGGACGAAAATGACCTAAATGTTCAACCAATGACACAAAATCACATATTGGATGCACAAGATTGGTCAAAAACCCTAATTGGATTAGAATAAGCCTAGGGAGGACGAAAATGACCTAAATGTTCAACCAATGACACAAAATGACACAAAATCACATATTGGATGCACAAGATTGGTTAAAAACCCTAATTGGATTAGAATAAGCTTAAGGAGGACGAAAATGACCTAAATGTGCAACCAATTACACAAAATCACATATTGGATGCACGAATTGCTAAAAACCCTAATTGGATTAGAATAAACCTAGGGAGGACGAAAATGACCTAAATGTGCAACCAATGACACAAAATCACATATTGGATGCACAAGATTGGTTAAAAACCCAAATTGGATTAGGAGACGCCAAGGGAGGACGAAAATGACCTAAATGTTCAACCCATGACACAAAATTACTTATAGGATGCACAAGAATGGTTAAAAATCCTAATTGGATTAGAATAAGCCTAGGGAGGACGAAAATGACCTAAACATGCAACCAATGACACAAACTCACATATTGGATGCACAAGATTGGTTAAAAACCCTAATTGGATTAGAATAAGCCTAGGGAGGACGAAAATGACCTAAATGTTCAACCAATGACACAAAATGACACAAAATCACATATTGGATGCACATGATTGGTTAAAAACCCTAATTGGGTTAGAATAAACCTAGGGAGGACGAAAATGACCTAAATGTTCAACCAATGATACAAAATGAAACAAAATCACATATTGGATGCACAAGATTGGTTAAAAACCCTAATTCGATTAGAATAAGCCAAGGGAGAACGAAAATGACCTAAATGTTCTACCAATGACACAAAATTACACAAAATCACATATTGGATGCACAAGATTGGTTAAAAACCCTAATTGGATTAGAATAAGCTTAGGGAGGACGGAAATGACCTAAATGTTCAACCAATGACACAAAATCACTTATTGGATGTACAAGATTGGTTAAAAACCCTAATTGGATTAGAATAAGCCTAGGGAGGACGGAAATGACCTAAATGTTCAACCAATGACACAAAATCACTTATTGGATGTACAAGATTGGTTAAAAACCCTAATTGGATTAGAATAAGCCTAGGGAGGACGAAAATGACCTAAATGTGCAACCAATGACACAAAATGACACAAAATCACATATTGGATGCACAAGATTGTTTAAAACCCCTAATTGGATTAGAATAAGCTTAGGGACGATGAAAATGACCTAAATGTTCAACCAATGACACAAAATCACTTATTGGATGCACAAGATTGCTTAAAAACCCTAATTGGATTAGAATAAGCCTAGGGAGGACGAAAATGACCTAAATGTGCAACCAATGACACAAAATCACATATTGGATGCACAAGATTGGTTAAAAACCCTAATTCGATTAGAATAAGCATAGGGAGAACGAAAATGACCTAAATGTTCAACCAATGACACAAAATGACACAAAATCACATATTGGATGCACAAGATTGGTTAAAAACCCTAATTGGATTAGAATAAGCTTAAGGAGGACGAAAATGACCTAAATGTGCAACCAATTACACAAAATCACATATTGGATGCACAAGATTGGTTAAAAACCCTAATTGGATTAGAATAAACCTAGGGAGGACGAAAATGGCCTAAATGTGCAACCAATGACAAAAAATCACTTATTGGATACACAAGATTGGTTAAAAACCCTAATTGGATTAGAATAAGCCTAGGGAGGACGAAAATGATCAAAATATTCAACCAATGACACAAAATCTTGTATTAGATGTACAAGATTTGTTTAAAACCCTAATTGGATTAAAATAAGCTTAGGGAGGACGAAAATTAACTAAATGTGCAACCAATGACACAAAATCACATATTGGATGCACAAGATTGGTTAAAAACCCTAATTGGATTATAATAAGCCTAAGGAGGACGAAAATGACCTAAATGTTCAACCAGTGACACAAAATAAAACAAAATCACATATTGGGTGCACAAGATTGGTTAAAAACCCAAATTGGATTAGGAGAAGCCTAAAGAGGACGAAAATGATCTAAATGTTCAACCAATGACACAAAATCACATATTGGATGCACAAGATTGGTTAAAAACCCTAATTGGATTAGAATAAGCCTAGGGAGAACGAAAATGACCTTAATGTTCAACCAATGACACAATATCACATATTGGATGCACAAGATTGGTTAAAAACCCTAATTGGATTAGAATAAGCCTAGTGTGGACGATAATGACCTAAATGTGCAACCAATCACACAAAATGACACAAAATCACATATTGGATGAACAAGATTGGTTAAAACCCCTAATTGGATTAGAATAAGCTTAGGGACGACGAAAATGACCTAAATGTTCAACCAATGACACAAAATCACTTATTGGATGCACAAGATTGGTTAAAAACCCTAATTCGATTAGAATAAGCCTAGGGAGAACGAAAATGACCTAAATGTTCAACCAATGACACAAAATGACACAAAATCACATATTGGATGCACAAGATTGGTTAAAAACCCTAATTGGATTAGAATAAGCTTAAGGAGGACGAAAATGACCTAAATGTGCAACCAATTACACAAAATCACATATTGGATGCACAAGATTGGTTAAAAACCATAATTGGATTAGAATAAACCTAGGGAGGACGAAAATGACCTAAATGTGCAACCAATGACAAAAAATCACTTATTGGATACACAAGATTGGTTAAAAACCCTAATTGGATTAGAATAAGCCTAGGGAGGACGAAAATGATCAAAATATTCAACCAATGACACAAAATCTTGTATTAGATGTACAAGATTTGTTTAAAACCCTAATTGGATTAACATAAGCTTAGGGAGGACGAAAATTAACTAAATGTGCAACCAATGACACAAAATCACATATTGGATGCACAAGATTGGTTAAAAACCCTAATTGGATTATAATAAGCCTAAGGAGGACGAAAATGACCTAAATGTTCAACCAGTGACACAAAATAAAACAAAATCACATATTGGGTGCACAAGATTGGTTAAAAACCCAAATTGGATTAGGAGAAGCCTAAGGAGGACGAAAATGATCTAAATGTTCAACTTATGACACAAAATCACATATTGGATGCACAAGATTGGTTAAAAACCCTAATTGGATTAGAATAAGTTTAGGGAGGACGAAAATGACCTAAATGTTCAACACATGACACAAAATTACTTATACGATGCACAAGAATGGTTAAAAATCCTAATTGGATTAGAATAAGCCTAGGGAGGACGAAAATGACCTAAACATGCAACCAATGACACAAACTCACATATTGGATGCACAAGATTGGTTAAAAACCCTAATTGGATTAGAATAAGCCTAGGGACGACGAAAATGACCTAAATGTTCAACCAATGACACAAAATGACACAAAATCACATATTGGATGGACAAGATTGGTTAAAAACCCTAATTGGATTAGAATAAACATAGGGAGGACGAAAATGACCTAAATGTGCAACAAATGACACAAAATCACATATTGGACGCACAAGATTGGTGAAAACCCCTAATTGGATTAGAATAAGCCTAGGGATGACGAAAATGACCTAAATGTTCAACCAATGACACAAAATGAAACAAAATCACATATTGGATGCACAAGATTGGTTAAAAATGCTAGTTGGATTTGAATAAGCCTAAGGAGGACTTAAATGACCTAAATGTGCAACCAATAACACAAAATCACTTATTGGATGCACAAGAATGGTTAAAAACCCTAATTTGATTTGAATAAGCCTATGGAGGACGAAAATGACCTAAATGTGCAACCAATGACACAAAATCACATATTGGATGCACAAGATTGGTTAAAAACCCTAATTCGATTAGAATAAGTCTAGGGAGAACGAAAATGACCTAAATGTTCAACCAATGACACAAAATCACATATTGGATGCACAAGATTGGTTAAAAACCCTAATTGGATTAGAATAAGCCTAGGGAGAACGAAAATGACCTTAATGTTCAACCAATGACACAATATCACATATTGGATGCACAAGATTGGTTAAAAACCCTAATTGGATTAGAATAAGCTTAGGTAGGACGAATATGACCTAAATGTGCAACCAATGACACAAAATCACATATTGGAAGCACAAGATTGGTTAAAAACCCTAATTGGATTAGAATAAGCCTAGGGAGGACGAAAATGACATAAATGTGCAACCAATGACACAAAATCACTTATTAGATGCACAAGATTGGTCAAAAACCCTAATTGATTTAGAATAAGCCTAGGGAGAACGAAAATGACCTAAATGTTCAACCAATGACAGAAAATCACATATTGGATGCACAAGATTGGTTAAAAACCCTAATTGGATTAGCATAAGCTTAGAAAGGACGAAAATGACCTAAATGTTCAACCAATGAAACAAAATGACACAAAATCAAATATTGGATACACAAGATTGGTTAAAAACCCTAATTGGATTAGAATAAGCTTAGGGAGGACGAAAATGACCTAAATGTTCAACACATGACACAAAATTACTTATAGGATGCACAAGAATGGTTAAAAATCCTAATTGGATTAGAATAAACCTAGGGAGGACCAAAATGACCTAAACATGCCTCCAATGACACAAACGCACATATTGGATGCACAAGATTGGTTAAAAACCCTAATTGGATTAGAATAAGCCTAGGGAGGACGAAAATGACCTAAATGTTCAACCAATGACCCAAAATGACACAAAATCACATATTGGATGCACAAGATTGGTTAAAAACCCTAATTGGATTAGAATAAGCCTAGGGAGAACGAAAATGACCTAAATGTTCAACCAATGACACAAAACCGCCTATTGGATACACAAGATTGGTCAAAAACCCTAATTGGATTAGAATAAGCCTAGGGAGGACGAAAATGACCTAAACATGCAACCAATGACACAAACTCACATATTGGATGCACAAGATTGGTTAAGAACCCTAATTGGATTAGAATAAGCTTAGGGAGGACGAAAATGACCTAAATGTTCAACACATGACACAAAATTACTTATAGGATGCACAAGAATGGTTAAAAATCCTAATTGGATTAGAATAAACCTAGGGAGGACCAAAATGACCTAAACATGCCACCAATGAAACAAAATCACATATTGGATGCACAAGATTGGTTAAAAACCCTAATTCGATTAGAATAAGCCAAGGGAGAACGAAAATGACCTAAATGTTCTACCAATGACACAAAATTACACAAAATCACATATTGGATGCACAAGATTGGTTAAAAACCCTAATTGGATTAGAATAAGCTTAGGGAGGACGGAAATGACCTAAATGTTCAACCAACGACACAAAATCACTTATTGGATGCACAAGATTGGTTAAAAACCCTAATTGGATTAGAATAAGCCTAGGGAGGACGAAAATGACCTAAATGTGCAACCAATGACACAAAATGACACAAAATCACATATTGGATGCACAAGATTGGTTAAAACCCCTAATTGGATTAGAATAAGCTTAGGGACGAGGAAAATGACCTAAATGTTCAACCAATGACACAAAATAACTTATTGGATGCACAAGATTGGTTAAAAACCCTAATTAAATTAGAATAAGCCTAGGGAGGACGAAAATGACCTAAATGTGCAACAAATGACACAAAATCACATATTGGACGCACAAGATTGGTGAAAACCCCTAATTGGATTAGAATAAGCCTAGGGATGACGAAAATGACCTAAATGTTCAACCAATGACACAAAATGAAACAAAATCACATATTGGATGCACAAGATTGGTTAAAAACGCTAGTTGGATTTGAATAAGCCTAAGGAGGACTTAAATGACCTAAATGTGCAACCAATGACACAAAATCACTTATTGGATGCACAAGAATGGTTAAAAACCCTAATTGGATTTGAATAAGCCTATGGAGGACGAAAATGACCTAAATGTGCAACCAATGACACAAAATCACATATTGGATGCACAAGATTGGTTAAAAACCCTAATTCGATTAGAATAAGCCTAGGGAGAACGAAAATGACCTAAATGTTCAACCAATGACACAAAATGACACAAAATCACATATTGGATGCACAAGATTGGTTAAAAACCCTAATTGGATTAGAATAAGCTTAGGGAGGACCAAAATGACCTAAATGTGCAACCAATGACACAAAATCACATATTGGATGGACAAGATTGGTTAAAAACCCTAATTGGATTAGAATAAGCCTAGGGAGGACGGAAATGACCTAAATGTTCAACCAATGACACAAAATCACTTATTGGATGCACAAGATTGGTTAAAAACCCTAATTCGATTAGAATAAGCCTAGGGAGAACGAAAATGACCTAAATGTTCAACCAATGACACAAAATGACACAAAATCACATATTGGATGCACAAGATTGGTTAAAAACCCTAATTGGATTAGAATAAGCTTAAGGAGGACGAAAATGACCTAAATGTGCAACCAATTACACAAAATCACATATTGGATACACAAGATTGGTTAAAAACCCTAATTGGATTAGAATAAGCCTAGGGAGGACGAAAATGATCAAAATATTCAACCAATGACACAAAATCTTGTATTAGATGTACAAGATTTGTTTAAAACCCTAATTGGATTAAAATAAGCTTAGGGAGGACGAAAATTAACTAAATGTGCAACCAATGACACAAAATCACATATTGGATGCACAAGATTGGTTAAAAACCCTAATTGGATTATAATAAGCCTAAGGAGGACGAAAATGACCTAAATGTTCAACCAGTGACACAAAATAAAACAAAATCACATATTGGATGCACAAGATTGGTTAAAAACCCAAATTGGATTAGGAGAAGCCTAAGGAGGACGAAAATGACCTAAATGTTCAACCAGTGACACAAAATAAAACAAAATCACATATTGGACGCACAAGATTGGTTAAAAACCCAAATTGGATTAGGAGAAGCCTAAGGAGGACGAAAATGATCTAAATGTTCAACCAATGACACAAAATCACATATTGGATGCACAAGATTGGTTAAAAACCCTAATTGGATTAGAATAAGCTTAGGGAGGACGAAAATGACCTAAATGTTCAACACATGACACAAAATTACTTATAGGATGCACAAGAATGGTTAAAAATCCTAATTGGATTAGAATAAGCCTAGGGAGGACGAAAATGACCTAAACATGCAACCAATGACACAAACTCACATATTGGATGCACAAGATTGGTTAAAAACCCTAATTGGATTAGAATAAGCCTAGGGAGGACGAAAATGACCTAAATGTTCAACCAATGACACAAAATGACACAAAATCACATATTGGATGCACATGATTGGTTAAAAACCCTAATTGGGTTAGAATAAACCTAGGGAGGACGAAAATGACCTAAATGTTCAACCAATGATACAAAATGAAACAAAATCACATATTGGATGCACAAGATTGGTTAAAAACCCTAATTCGATTAGAATAAGCCAAGGGAGAACGAAAATGACCTAAATGTTCTACCAATGACACAAAATTACACAAAATCACATATTGGATGCACAAGATTGGTTAAAAACCCTAATTGGATTAGAATAAGCTTAGGGAGGACGGAAATGACCTAAATGTTCAACCAATGACACAAAATGACACAAAATCACATATGGATGCACAAGATTGGTTAAAACCCCTAATTGGATTAGAATAAGCTTAGGGACGACGAAAATGACCTAAATGTTCAACCAATGACACAAAATCACTTATTGGATGCACAAGATTGGTAAAAAAACCCTAATTGGATTAGAATAAGCCTAGGGAGGACGAAAATGACCTAAATGTGCAACCAATGACACAAAATCACATATTGGATGCACAAGATTGGTGAAAACCCCTAATTGGATTAGAATAAGCCTAGGGATGACGAAAATGACCTAAATGTTCAACCAATGACACAAAATGAAACAAAATCACATATTGGATGCACAAGATTGGTTAAAAACGCTAGTTGGATTTGAATAAGCCTAAGGAGGACTTAAATGACCTAAATGTGCAACCAATGACACAAAATCACTTATTGGATGCACAAGAATGGTTAAAAACCCTAATTTGATTTGAATAAGCCTATGGAGGACGAAAATGACCTAAATGTGCAACCAATGACACAAAATCACAAATTGGATGCACAAGATTGGTTAAAAACCCTAATTCGATTAGAATAAGTCTAGGGAGAACGAAAATGACCTAAATGTTCAACCAATGACACAAAATCACATATTGGATGCACAAGATTGGTTAAAAACCCTAATTGGATTAGAATAAGCCTAGGGAGAACGAAAATGACCTTAATGTTCAACCAATGACACAATATCACATATTGGATGCACAAGATTGGTTAAAAACCCTAATTGGATTAGAATAAGCTTAGGTAGGACGAATATGACCTAAATGTGCAACCAATGACACAAAATCACATATTGGAAGCACAAGATTGGTTAAAAGTCCTAATTGGATTAGAATAAGCCTAGGGAGGACGAAAATGACATAAATGTGCAACCAATGACACAAAATCACTTATTAGATGCACAAGATTGGTCAAAAACCCTAATTGGAATAGAATAAGCCTAGGGAGAACGAAAATGACCTAAATGTTCAACACATGACACAAAATTACTTATAGGATGCACAAGAATGGTTAAAAATCCTAATTGGATTAGAATAAACCTAGGGAGGACCAAAATGACCTAAACATGCCACCAATGACACAAACTCACATATTGGATGCACAAGATTGGTTAAAAACCCTAATTGGATTAGAATAAGCCTAGGGAGGACGAAAATGACCTAAATGTTCAACCAATGACCCAAAATGACACAAAATCACATATTGGATGCACAAGATTGGTTAAAAACCCTAATTGGATTAGAATAAGCCTAGGGAGAACGAAAATGACCTAAATGTTCAACCAATGACACAAAACCGCCTATTGGATACACAAGATTGGTCAAAAACCCTAATTGGATTAGAATAAGCCTAGGGAGGACGAAAATGACCTAAACATGCAACCAATGACACAAACTCACATATTGGATGCACAAGATTGATTAAGAACCCTAATTGGATTAGAATAAGCCTAGGGAGAACGAAAATGACCTTAATGTTCAACCAATGACACAAAATCACATATTGGATGCACAAGATTTGTTAAAAACCCTAATTGGATTAGAATAAGCCTAGGGAGAACGAAAATGACCTTAATGTTCAACCAATGACACAAAATCAATTATTAGATGCACAAGATTGGTCAAAAACCCTAATTGGATTAGAATAAGCCTAGGGAGAACGAAAATGACCTAAATGTTCAACCAATGACACAAAATCACATATTGGATGCACAAGATTGGTTAAAAACACTAATTGGATTAGAATAAGCTTAGGGAGGACGAAAAAGACCTAAATGTGCAACCAATGACACAAAATCACATATTGGATGCACAAGATTGGTCAAAAACCCTAATTGGATTAGAATAAGCCTAGGGAGAACGAAAATGACCTAAATGTGTTACCAATGACAAAAAATCACATATTGGATGCACAAGATTGGTTAAAAACCCTAATTGTATTAGAATAAGCTTAGGGAGGACGAAAATGACCTAAATGTTCAACCAATGTCACAAAATCACTTATTGGATGCACAAGATTGGTCAAAAACCCTAATTGGATTAGAATAAGTCTAGGGAAGACGAAAATGACCTAAATGTTCAACCAATGACACAAAATGAAACAAAATCACATATTGGATGCACAAGATTGGTTAAAAACCCTAATTGGATTAGAATAAGCTTAGGGAGGACGAAAATGACCTAAATGTTCAACCAATGACACAAAATCACATATTGGATGCACAAGATTGGTTAAAAACCCTAATTGGATTAGAATAAGCTTAGGGAGGACGAAAATGACCTAAATGTTCAACACATGACACAAAATTACTTATAGGATGCACAAGAATGGTTAAAAATCCTAATTGGATTAGAATAAACCTAGGGAGGACCAAAATGACCTAAACATGCCACCAATGACACAAACTCACATATTGGATGCACAAGATTGGTAAAAACCCTAATTGGATTAGAATAAGCCTAGGGAGGACGAAAATGACCTAAATGTTCAACCAATGACCCAAAATGACACAAAATCACATATTGGATGCACAAGATTGGTTAAAAACCCTAATTGGATTAGAATAAGCCTAGGGAGAACGAAAATGACCTAAATGTTCAACCAATGACACAAAACCGCCTATTGGATACACAAGATTGGTCAAAAACCCTAATTGGATTAGAATAAGCCTAGGGAGGACGAAAATGACCTAAACATGCAACCAATGACACAAACTCACATATTGGATGCACAAGATTGCTTAAGAACCCTAATTGGATTAGAATAGGCTTAGGGAGGACGAAAAAGACCTAAATGTGCAACCAATGACACAAAATCACATATTGGATGCACAAGATTGGTAAAAACCCTAATTGGATTAGAATAAGCCTAGGGAGAACGAAAATGACCTTAATGTTCAACCAATGACACAAAATCACATATTAGATGCACAAGATTTGATAAAAACCCTAATTGGATTAGAATAAGCCTAGGGAGAACGAAAATGACCTTAATGTTCAACCAATGACACAAAATCAATTATTAGATGCACAAGATTGGTCAAAAACCCTAATTGGATTAGAATAAGCCTAGGGAGAACGAAAATGACCTAAATGTTCAACCAATGACACAAAATCACATATTGGATGCACAAGATTGGTTAAAAACACTAATTGGATTAGAATAAGCTTAGGGAGGACGAAAAAGACCTAAATGTGCAACCAATGACACAAAATCACATATTGGATGCACAAGATTGGTCAAAAACCCTAATTGGATTAGAATAAGCCTAGGGAGAACGAAAATGACCTAAATGTGTTACCAATGACAAAAAATCACATATTGGATGCACAAGATTGGTTAAAAACCCTAATTGTATTAGAATAAGCTTAGGGAGGACGAAAATGACCTAAATGTTCAACCAATGTCACAAAATCACTTATTGGATGCACAAGATTGGTCAAAAACCCTAATTGGATTAGAATAAGTCTAGGGAAGACGAAAATGACCTAAATGTTCAACCAATGACACAAAATGAAACAAAATCACATATTGGATGCACAAGATTGGTTAAAAACCCTAATTGGATTAGAATAAGCTTAGGGAGGACGAAAATGACCTAAATGTTCAACCAATGACACAAAATCACTTATTGGATGCACAAGATTGGTTAAAAACCCTAATTGGATTAGAATAAGCCTAGGGAGGACGAAAATGACCTAAATGTGCAACCAATGACACAAAATGACACAAAATCACATATTGGATGCACAAGATTGGTTAAAACCCCTAATTGGATTAGAATAAGCTTAGGGACGAGGAAAATGACCTAAATGTTCAACCAATGACACAAAATAACTTATTGGATGCACAAGATTGGTTAAAAACCCTAATTAAATTAGAATAAGCCTAGGGAGGACGAAAATGACCTAAATGTGCAACAAATGACACAAAATCACATATTGGACGCACAAGATTGGTGAAAACCCCTAATTGGATTAGAATAAGCCTAGGGATGACGAAAATGACCTAAATGTTCAACCAATGACACAAAATGAAACAAAATCACATATTGGATGCACAAGATTGGTTAAAAACGCTAGTTGGATTTGAATAAGCCTAAGGAGGACTTAAATGACCTAAATGTGCAACCAATGACACAAAATCACTTATTGGATGCACAAGAATGGTTAAAAACCCTAATTGGATTTGAATAAGCCTATGGAGGACGAAAATGACCTAAATGTGCAACCAATGACACAAAATCACATATTGGATGCACAAGATTGGTTAAAAACCCTAATTCGATTAGAATAAGCCTAGGGAGAACGAAAATGACCTAAATGTTCAACTAATGACACAAAATGACACAAAATCACATATTGGATGCACAAGATTTGTTAGAAACCCTAATTGGATTAGAATAAGCTTAGGGAGGACCAAAATGACCTAAATGTGCAACCAATGACACAAAATCACATATTGGATGGACAAGATTGGTTAAAAACCCTAATTGGATTAGAATAAACCTAGGGAGGACGAAAATGACCTAAATGTTCAACCAATGACACAAAATGAAACAAAATCACATATTGGATGCACAAGATTGGTTAAAAACCCTAATTGGATTAGAATAAGCTTAGGGAGGACGAAAATGACCTAAATGTTCAACACATGACACAAAATTACTTATAGGATGCACAAGAATGGTTAAAAATCCTAATTGGATTAGAATAAGCCTAGGGAGGACGAAAATGACCTAAACATGCAACCAATGACACAAACTCACATATTGGATGCACAAGATTGGTTAAAAACCCTAATTGGATTAGAATAAGCCTAGGGAGGACGAAAATGACCTAAATGTTCAACCAATGACACAAAATCACATATTGGATGCACAAGATTGGTTAAAAACCCTAATTGGATTAGAATAAGCTTACGGAGGACGAAAATGACCTAAATGTTCAACCAATGACAGAAAATCACTAATTGGATGCACAAGATTGGTTAAAAACCCTAATTGGATTAGAATAAGCCTTGGGAGGACGAAAATGACCTAAATGTACAACCAATGACACAAAATCACATATTGGATGCACAAGATTGGTTAAAAACCCTAATGGATTAGAATATGCTTACGGAGGACGAAAATGACCTAAATGTTCAACCAATGACACAAAATCAATTATTGGATGCACAAGATTGGTTAAAAACCCTAATTGGATTAGAATAAGCCTAGGGAGGACGAAAATGACCTAAATGTGCAACCAATGACACAAAATCACATATTGGATGCACAAGATTGGTTAAAAACCCTAATTGGATTAGAATAAGCTTAGGGCGGACGAAAATGACCTAAATGTTCATCCAATGACACAAAATCACTTATTCGATGCCCAAGATTGGTTAGAAACCCTAATAGGATTAGAATAATCCTATGGAGGACGAAAATGACCTAAATGCGCAACCAACAACACAAAATCACATATTGGATGCACAAGATTAGTTAAAAACCCTAATTGGATTAGAAGAAGCCTAGGGAGGACGAAAATGACCTAAATGTTCAACCAATGACACAAAATCACATATTGGATGCACAAGATTGGTTAAAAACCCTAATTGGATTAGAATAAGCTTAAGGAGGACTAAAATGACCTAAATGTTCATCCAATGACAGAAAATCACTTATTGGATGCACAAGATTGGTTAAAAACCCTAATTGGATTAGAATAAGCCTAGGGAGGACGAAAATGACCTAAATGTACAACCAATGACACAAAATCACATATTGGATGCACAAGATTGGTTAAAAACCCTAATAGATTAGAATAAGCTTACGGAGGACGAAAATGACCTAAATGTTCTACCAATGACACAAAATCACTTATTGGATGCACAAGATTGGTTGAAAACCCTAATTGGATTAGAATAAGCCTAGGGAGGACGAAAATGACCTAAATGTGCAACCAATGACACAAAATCACATATTGGATGCACAAGATTGGTTAAAAACCCGAATTGGATTAGAATAAGCTTAGGGAGGACGAAAATGACCTAAATGTTCATCCAATGACACAAAATCACTTATTCGATGCACAAGATTGGTTAAAACCCCTAATAGGATTAGAATAATCATATGGAGGACGAAAATGACCTAAATGCGCAACATATAACACAAAATCACATATTGGATGCACAAGATTAGTTAAATACCCTAATTGGATTAGAATAAGCCTAGGGAGGACGAAAATGACCTAAATGTTCAACCAATGACACAAAATGACACAAAATCACATATTGGATGCACAAGATTGGTTAAAAACCCTAATTGGATTAGAATAAGCTTGGGGAGGACGAAAATGACCTAAATGTTCAACCAATGACACAAAATCACTTATTGGATGCACAAGATTGGTTAAAAACCCTAATTGGATTAGTATAAGCCTAGGGAGGACGAAAATGACCTAAATGTGCAACCAATGACACAAAATCACATATTGGATGCACAAGATTGGTTAAAAACCCTAATTGGATTAAAATAGGCCTAGGGAGGACGAAAATTACAAAAATGTGCAACCAATGACACAAAATGAAACAAAATCACATATTGGATGCACAAGATTGGTTAAAAACCCTAATTGGATTAGAATAAGCTTAGGGAGGACCAATATGACCTAAATGTGCAACCAATGATACAAACTCACATATTGGATGCAAAAGATTAATTAAAATCCCTATTTAGATTAGAATAAGCCTAGGGAGGATGCAAATGACCTAAATGTTCAACCAATGACACAAAATGATACAAAATCACATATTGGATGCACAAGTTTGATTAAAAACCCTAATTGGATTAGAATAAGCTTAGGGAGGACGAAAATGACCTAAATGTTCAACCAATGACGCAAAATCACTTATTGGATGCACAAGATTGGTTAAAAACGCTAATTGGATTAGAATAAGCCTAGGGAGGACAAAAATGACCTAAATGCGCAACCAATGACACAATCACATATTGGATGGACAAGATAAGTTAAAAACCCTAATTGGATTAGAATAAGGCTAGGGAGGACGAAAATGACCTAAATGTTCAACCAATGACACAAAATGAAACAAAATTACATATTGGATGCACAAGATTGGTTAAAAACCCTAATTGGATTAGAATAAGCTTAGGGAGGACGAAAATGACCTAAATGTTCAACCAATGACACAAAATCACTTATTGGATGCACAAGATTGGTCTAAAACCCTAATTGGATTAGAATAAGCCTAGAGGGAACAAAAATGACCTAAATGTTCAACCAATGACACAAAATCACATATTATATGTACAAGATTGGTTAAAAACCCTAATTGGATTAGAATAAGCCTAAGGAGGACGAAAATGACCTAAATGTTCAACCAATGACACAAAATGACACAAAAACACATATTGGATGCACAAGATTGGTTAAAAACCCTAATTGGATTAGAATAAGCTTAGGGAGGACGAAAATGACCTAAATGTTCAAGCAATGACACAAAATCACATATTGGATGCACAAGATTGGTTAAAAACCCTAATTGGATTAGAATAAGCCTAGGGAGGACGAAAATGACATAAATGTGCAACCAATGACACAAAATCACATATTGGATGCACAAGATTTGTTAAAAACCTTAATTGGATTAGAATATGCCTAGGGAGGACGAAAATGATCTAAATGTTCAACCAATGACACAAAATGACACAAAATCACATATTGGATGGACAAGATTGGTTAAAAACCGTAATTGGTTTAGAATAAGCTTAGGGAGGACGAAAATGACCTAAATGTTCAACCAAATACACAAAACCGCCTATTGGATGCACAAGATTGGTTAAAAACCCTAATTGGATTAGAATAAGCCTAGGGAGGACGAAAATGACCTAAATGTGCAACCAATGACGCAAAATCCCATATTGGATGCACAAGATTGGTTAAAAACTCTATTTCGATTAGAATAAGCCTAGGGAGGACGAAAATGGCCTAAATGTTCAACCAATGACACAAAACCGCCTATTGGATGCACAAGATTGGTTAAAAACCCTAATTGGATTAGAATAAGCCTAGGGAGGACGAAAATGATCTAAATGTTCAACAAATGACACAAAATCACATATTGGATGCACAAGATTGGTTAAAAACCCTAATTGGATTAGAATCAGCTTAGGGAGGACGAAAATGGCCTAAATGTTCAACCAATGACACAAAATTACTTATTGGATGCACAAGATTGGTTAAAAACCCTAATTGGATTAGAATAAGCCTAGGGAGGACGAAAATGACCTAAATGTTCAACCAATGACACAAAATTACTTATTGGATGCACAAGATTGGTTAAAAATCCTAATTGGATTAGAATAAGCATAGGGAGGACGAAAATGACCTAAATGTGCAACCAATGACACAAACTCACATATTGGATGCACAAGATTGGTTAAAAATCCTTATTGGATTAGAATAAGCCTAGGGAGGATGAAAATGACCTAAATGTTCAACCAATGACACAAAATCACTTATTGGATGCACAAGATTGGTTACAAACCCTAATTGGATTAGAATAAGCCTAGGGAGGACGAAAATGACCTAAATGTGCAACCAATGACACAAAATCACATATTGGATGCACAAGATTGGTTAAAAACCCTAATTGGATTAGAATAAGCTTAGGGAGGACGAAAATGGCCTAAATGTTCAACCAATGACACAAAATTACTTATTGGATGGACAAGATTGGTTAAAAACCCTAATTGGATTAGAATAATCCTAGGGAGGACGAAAATGACCTAAATGTTCAACCAATGACACAAAATCACTTATTGGATGCACAAGATATGTTAAAAACCCTAATTGGATTAGAATAAGCCTAGGGAGGACGAAAATGACCTAAATGTGCAACCAATGACACACAATGACACAAAATTACATATTGGATGCACAAGATTGGTTAAAAACCCTAATTGGATTAGAATAAGCTTAGGGACGACGAAAATGACCTAATATTCAACCAATGACACAAAATCACATTTTCGATGCGCAAGATTGGTTAAAAACCCTAATTGGATTAGAATAAGCTTTAGGGAGGACGAAAATGACCTAAATGTTCAACACATGACACAAAGTTACTTATTGGATGCACAAGAATGGTTAAAAATCCTAATTGGATTAGAATAAGCCTAGGGAGGACGAAAATGACCTAAATGTGCAACCAATGACACACAATGACACAAAATTACATATTGGATGCACAAGATTGGTTAAAAACCCTAATTGGATTAGAATAAGCTTAGGGACGACGAAAATGACCTAATATTCAACCAATGACACAAAATCACATATTCGATGCGCAAGATTGGTTAAAAACCCTAATTGGATTAGAATAAGCTTTAGGGAGGACGAAAATGACCTAAATGTTCAACACATGACACAAAGTTACTTATTGGATGCACAAGAATGGTTAAAAATCCTAATTGGATTAGAATAAGCCTAGGGAGGACGAAAATGACCTAAATGTTCAACAAATGACACAAAATGAAACAAAATCACATATTGGATGCACAAGATTGGTTAAAAGTCCTAATTGGATTAGAATAAGCCTAGGGAGGACCAAAATGACCTAAATGTGCAACCAATGACATAAAATCACTTATTGGATGCACAAGATTGGTTAAAAACCCTAATTGGATTAGAATAAGCCTAGGGAGGATGAAAATGACCTAAATGTGCAACCAATGACACAAAATCACATATTGGATGCACAAGATTGGTTAAAAACCCCAATTGGATTAGGAGAAGCCTAGGGAGGACGAAAACGATCTAAATGTTCAACCAATCACACAAAATCACATGTTGGATGCACAAGATTGGTTAAAATTCCTAATTGGATTAGAATAAGCTTAGGGAGGACGAAAATGACCTAAATGTTCAACACATGACACAAAATTACTTATAGGATGCACAAGAATGGTTAAAAATCCTAATTGGATTAGAATAAGCCTATGGAGGACGAAAATGACCTAAACATGCAACCAATGACACAAACTAACATATTGGATGCACAAGATTGGTTAAGAACCTTAATTGGATTAGAATAAGCCTAGGGAGGACGAAAATGACCTAAATGTTCTACCAATGACACAAAATGACACAAAATCACATATTGGATGCACAAGATTGGTCAAAAACCCTAATTGGATTAGAATAAGCTTAGGGAGGACGAAAATGACCTAAATGTTCAACCAATGACACAAAATCACTTATTGGATGCACAAGATTGGTTAAAAACCCTAATTGAATTACAATAAGCCTAGGGAGGACGAAAATGACCTAAATGTTCAACCAATGACACAAAATCACTTATTGGATGCACAAGATTGGTTAAAAACCCTAATTGGATTAGAATAAGCCTAGGGAGGACGAAAATGACCTAAATGTTCAACCAATGACACAAAATGACACAAAAACACATATTGGATGCACAAGATTGGTTAAAAACCCTAATTGGATTAGAATAAGCTTAGGGAGGACGAAAATGACCTAAATGTTCAAGCAATGACACAAAATCACATATTGGATGCACAAGATTGGTTAAAAACCCTAATTGGATTAGAATAAGCCTAGGGAGGACGAAAATGACATAAATGTGCAACCAATGACACAAAATCACATATTGGATGCACAAGATTTGTTAAAAACCTTAATTGGATTAGAATATGCCTAGGGAGGACGAAAATGATCTAAATGTTCAACCAATGACACAAAATGACACAAAATCACATATTGGATGGACAAGATTGGTTAAAAACCGTAATTGGTTTAGAATAAGCTTAGGGAGGACGAAAATGACCTAAATGTTCAACCAAATACACAAAACCGCCTATTGGATGCACAAGATTGGTTAAAAACCCTAATTGGATTAGAATAAGCCTAGGGAGGACGAAAATGACCTAAATGTGCAACCAATGACGCAAAATCCCATATTGGATGCACAAGATTGGTTAAAAACTCTATTTCGATTAGAATAAGCCTAGGGAGGACGAAAATGGCCTAAATGTTCAACCAATGACACAAAACCGCCTATTGGATGCACAAGATTGGTTAAAAACCCTAATTGGATTAGAATAAGCCTAGGGAGGACGAAAATGATCTAAATGTTCAACAAATGACACAAAATCACATATTGGATGCACAAGATTGGTTAAAAACCCTAATTGGATTAGAATCAGCTTAGGGAGGACGAAAATGGCCTAAATGTTCAACCAATGACACAAAATTACTTATTGGATGCACAAGATTGGTTAAAAACCCTAATTGGATTAGAATAAGCCTAGGGAGGACGAAAATGACCTAAATGTTCAACCAATGACACAAAATTACTTATTGGATGCACAAGATTGGTTAAAAATCCTAATTGGATTAGAATAAGCATAGGGAGGACGAAAATGACCTAAATGTGCAACCAATGACACAAACTCACATATTGGATGCACAAGATTGGTTAAAAATCCTTATTGGATTAGAATAAGCCTAGGGAGGATGAAAATGACCTAAATGTTCAACCAATGACACAAAATCACTTATTGGATGCACAAGATTGGTTACAAACCCTAATTGGATTAGAATAAGCCTAGGGAGGACGAAAATGACCTAAATGTGCAACCAATGACACAAAATCACATATTGGATGCACAAGATTGGTTAAAAACCCTAATTGGATTAGAATAAGCTTAGGGAGGACGAAAATGGCCTAAATGTTCAACCAATGACACAAAATTACTTATTGGATGGACAAGATTGGTTAAAAACCCTAATTGGATTAGAATAATCCTAGGGAGGACGAAAATGACCTAAATGTTCAACCAATGACACAAAATCACTTATTGGATGCACAAGATATGTTAAAAACCCTAATTGGATTAGAATAAGCCTAGGGAGGACGAAAATGACCTAAATGTGCAACCAATGACACACAATGACACAAAATTACATATTGGATGCACAAGATTGGTTAAAAACCCTAATTGGATTAGAATAAGCTTAGGGACGACGAAAATGACCTAATATTCAACCAATGACACAAAATCACATATTCGATGCGCAAGATTGGTTAAAAACCCTAATTGGATTAGAATAAGCTTTAGGGAGGACGAAAATGACCTAAATGTTCAACACATGACACAAAGTTACTTATTGGATGCACAAGAATGGTTAAAAATCCTAATTGGATTAGAATAAGCCTAGGGAGGACGAAAATGACCTAAATGTTCAACAAATGACACAAAATGAAACAAAATCACATATTGGATGCACAAGATTGGTTAAAAGTCCTAATTGGATTAGAATAAGCCTAGGGAGGACCAAAATGACCTAAATGTGCAACCAATGACATAAAATCACTTATTGGATGCACAAGATTGGTTAAAAACCCTAATTGGATTAGAATAAGCCTAGGGAGGATGAAAATGACCTAAATGTGCAACCAATGACACAAAATCACATATTGGATGCACAAGATTGGTTAAAAACCCCAATTGGATTAGGAGAAGCCTAGGGAGGACGAAAACGATCTAAATGTTCAACCAATCACACAAAATCACATGTTGGATGCACAAGATTGGTTAAAATTCCTAATTGGATTAGAATAAGCTTAGGGAGGACGAAAATGACCTAAATGTTCAACACATGACACAAAATTACTTATAGGATGCACAAGAATGGTTAAAAATCCTAATTGGATTAGAATAAGCCTAGGGAGGACGAAAATGACCTAAATGTGCAACCAATGACACACAATGACACAAAATTACATATTGGATGCACAAGATTGGTTAAAAACCCTAATTGGATTAGAATAAGCTTAGGGACGACGAAAATGACCTAATATTCAACCAATGACACAAAATCACATATTCGATGCGCAAGATTGGTTAAAAACCCTAATTGGATTAGAATAAGCTTTAGGGAGGACGAAAATGACCTAAATGTTCAACACATGACACAAAGTTACTTATTGGATGCACAAGAATGGTTAAAAATCCTAATTGGATTAGAATAAGCCTAGGGAGGACGAAAATGACCTAAATGTTCAACAAATGACACAAAATGAAACAAAATCACATATTGGATGCACAAGATTGGTTAAAAGTCCTAATTGGATTAGAATAAGCCTAGGGAGGACCAAAATGACCTAAATGTGCAACCAATGACATAAAATCACTTATTGGATGCACAAGATTGGTTAAAAACCCTAATTGGATTAGAATAAGCCTAGGGAGGACGAAAATTACCTAAATGTGCAACCAATGACACAAAATCACATATTGGATGCACAAGATTGGTTAAAAACCCCAATTGGATTAGGAGAAGCCTAGGGAGGACGAAAACGATCTAAATGTTCAACCAATCACACAAAATCACATGTTGGATGCACAAGATTGATTAAAATTCCTAATTGGATTAGAATAAGCTTAGGGAGGACGAAAATGACCTAAATGTTCAACACATGACACAAAATTACTTATAGGATGCACAAGAATGGTTAAAAATCCTAATTGGATTAGAATAAGCCTATGGAGGACGAAAATGACCTAAACATGCAACCAATGACACAAACTAACATATTGGATGCACAAGATTGGTTAAGAACCTTAATTGGATTAGAATAAGCCTAGGGAGGACGAAAATGACCTAAATGTTCTACCAATGACACAAAATGACACAAAATCACATATTGGATGCACAAGATTGGTCAAAAACCCTAATTGGATTAGAATAAGCTTAGGGAGGACGAAAATGACCTAAATGTTCAACCAATGACACAAAATCACTTATTGGATGCACAAGATTGGTTAAAAACCCTAATTGGATTAGAATAAGGCTAGGGAGGACGAAAATGACCTAAATGTGCAACCAATGACACAAAATCACATATTGGATGCACAAGATTGGTTAAAAACCCTAATTGGATTAGAA
>JBBPBP010001033.1:390748-450783 GCA_037974735.1 Cicer chorassanicum
AAAAACCTAAATTGGATTAGGAGAAGCCTAGGGAGGACGAAAATGATCTAAATGTTCAACCAATGACACAAAATCACATATTGGATGCACAAGATTGGTGAAAAACCCTAATTGGATTAGAATAAGCCTAGGGAGGACGAAAATGACCTAAATGTGCAACCAATGACACAAAATCACATATTGGATGCACAAGATTGGTGAAACCCCCTAATTGGATTAGAATAAGCCTAGGGATGACGAAAATGACAAAATTGGATCTAAATGTTCAACCAATGACACAAAATGACACAAATTCACATATTGGATGCACAAGATTGGTTAAAAACCCTAATTGGATTAAAATAAGCTTAGGGAGGACGAAAATGCTAAATGTTTAACCAATGACACAAAATCACTTATTGGATGCACAAGATTGGTTAAAAACCGTAATTGGATTAGAATAAGCCTAGGGAGGACGAAAATGACCTAAATGTGCAACCAATGACCCAAAATGACACAAAATCACATATTGGATGCACAAGATTGGTTAAAAACCCTAATTGGATTAGAATAAGCTTAGGGAGAACGAAAATGACCTAAATGTTTAACCAATGTCACAAAATAACTTATTGGATGCACAAGATTGGTCAAAAACCCTAATTGGATTAGAATAAGCCTAGGGAGGACGAAAATGACCTCAATGTTCAACCAATGACACAAAATGAAACAAAATCACATATTGGATGCACAAGATTGGTTAAAAACCCTAATTGGATTAGAATAAGCATGGGGAGGACGAAAATGACATAAATGTTCAACCAATGACACAAAATAACACAAAATCACATATTGGATGCACAAGATTGGTCAAAACCCTAATTGGATTAGAATATGCCTAGGGAGGACGAAAATGACATAAATGTGCAACCAATGACACAAACTCACATATTGGATGCACAAGATTGGTTAAAAACCCTAATTGGATTAGAATTAGCCTAGGGAAGACGAAAATGACCTAAATGTTCAACCAATGACACAAAATGAAACAAAATAAAATATTGGATGCACAAGAGTGGTTAAAAACATTAATTGGATTAGAATAAGCTTAGGGAGGACGAAAATGACCTAAATGTTCAACCAATGACACAAAATCACATATTGGATGCGCAAGATTGGTTAAAAACCCTAATTGGATTAGAATAAGCCTAGGGAGGACGAAAATGACCTAAATGTGCAACCAATGACACAAACTCACATATTGGATGCCCAAGATTGGTTAAAAATCCTAATTGGATTAGAATAAGCCTAGGGAGGATCAAAATGACCTAAATGTTCAACCAATGACACAATATCACTTATTGGATGCACAAGTTCGGTTAAAAACCCTAATTGGATTAGAATAATCCTAGGGAGGACGAAAATGACCTAAATGTGCAACCAATGACACAAAATCACATATTGGATACACAAGATTGGTGAAAACCCCTAATTGGATTAGAAAAAGCCTAGGGATGACGAAAATGACCTAAATGTTCAACCAATGACACAAAATGACACAAAATCACATATTGGATGCACAAGATTGGTTAAAAACCCTAATTGTATTAAAATAAGCTTAGGGAGGACGAAAATGCTAAATGTTCAACCAATGACACAAAATCACTTATTGGATGCACAAGATATGTTAAAAACCCTAATTGGATTAGAATAAGCCTAGGGAGGACGAAAATGACCTAAATGTGCAACCAATGACACAAAATCACATATTGGATGCACAAGATTGGTTAAAAACCCTAATTGGATTAGAATAAGCCTAGGGAGGACGAAAATGACCTAAATGTGCAACCAATGACACAAAATCACATATTTGATGCACAAGATTGGTTAAAAACCCAAATTGGATTAGGAGAAGCCTAGGGAGGACGAAAATGATCTAAATGTTCAACCAATGACACAAAATCACATATTGGATGCACAAGATTGGTTAAAAACCCTAATTGGATTAGAATAAGCTTAGGGAGGACGAAAATGACCTAAATGTTCAACACATGACACAAAATCACATATTGGATGCACAAGATTGGTTAAAAACCCTAATTGGATTAGAATAAGCCTAGGGAGGACGAAAATGACATAAATGTGCAACCAATGACACAAAATCACATATTGGATGCACAAGATTTGTTAAAAACCTTAATTGGATTAGAATATGCCTAGGAAGGACTAAAATGATCTAAATGTTCAACCAATGACACAAAATCACATATTGGATGCACAAGATTGGTTAAAAACCCTAATTGGTTTAGAATAAGCTTAGGGAGGACGAAAATGACCTAAATGTGCAACCAATGACACAAAATCACATATTGGATGCACAAGATTGGTTAAAAACCCTAATTGGATTAGAATAAGCCTAGGGAGGACGAAAATGACCTAAATGTGCAACCAATGACATAAAATCACATATTGGATGCACAAGATTGGTTAAAAACCCTATTTCGATTAGAATAAGCCTAGGGAGGACGAAAATGATCTAAATGTATAACAAATGACACAAAATCACATATTGGATGCACAAGATTGGTTAAAAACCATAATTGGATTAGAATAAGCTTAGGGAGGACGAAAATGGCCTAAATGTTCAACCAATGACACAAAATTACTTATTGGATGCACAAGATTGGTTAAAAACCCTAATTGAATTAGAATAAGCCTAGGGAGGACGAAAATGACCTAAATGTTCAACCAATGACACAAAATTACTTATTTGATGCATAAGATTGGTTAAAAACCCTAATTGGATTAGAATAAGCTTAGGGAGGACGAAAATGACCTAAATGTGCAACCCATGACACAAAATCACATATTGGATGCACAAGATTGGTTAAAAACCCTAATTGGATTAGAATAAGCCTAGGGAGGACGAAAATGACCTAAATGTTCAACCAATGACACAAAATCACATATTGGATGCACAAGATTGGTTAAAAACCCAAATTGGATTAGGACAAGCCTAGGGAGGATGAAAATGATCTAAATGTTCAACCAATAACACAAAATCACATATTGGATGCACAAGATTGGTTAAAAACCCTAATTGGATTAGAATAAGCTTAGGGAGGACGAAAATTACCTAAATGTTCAACACATGACACAAAATTACTTATAGGATGCACAAGAATGGTTAAAAATCCTAATTGGATTAGAATAAGCCTAGGGAGGACAAAAATGACCTAATAATGCAACCAATGACACAAACTCACATATTGGATGCACAAGATTGGTTAAAAACCCTAATTGGATTAGAATAAGCCTAGGGAGGACGAAAATGACCTAAATGTTCAACCAATGACACAAAATGAAACAAAATCACATATTGGATGCACAAGATTGGTTAAAAACCCTAATTGGATTAGAATAAGCTTAGGGATGACGAAAATGACCTAAATGTGCAACCCATGACACAAAATCACATATTGGATGCACAAGATTGGTTAAAAACCCTAATTGGATTAGAATAAGCCTAGGGAGGACGAAAATGACCTAAAAGTTCAACCAATGACACAAAATCACATATTGGATGCACAAGATTGGTTAAAAACCCAAATTGGATTAGGACAAGCCTAGGGAGGATGAAAATGATCTAAATGTTCAACCAATGACACAAAATGACACAAAATCACATATTGGATGCACAAGATTTTTTTAAAAACCTTAATTGGATTAGAATAAGCCTAGGGAGAACGAAAATGACCTAAATGTTCAACCAATGACACAAAATCACATATTGGATGCACAAGATTGGTTAAAAACCCTAATTGGATTAGAATAAGCCTAGGGAGGACGAAAATGACCTAAATGTTCAACCAATGACACAAAATGACACAAAATCACTTATTGGATGCACAAGATTGGTTAAAAACCCTAATTGGATTAGAATAAGCCTAGGGAGGACGAAAATGACCTAAATGTGCAACCAATGACACAAAATCACATATTGGATGCACAAGATTGGTTAAAAACCCTAATTGGATTAGAATAAGCCTAGGGACGACGAAAATGACCTAAATGTGCAACCAATAACACAAAATCACATATTGGATGCACAAGATTGGTTAAAAACCCTAATTGGATTAGAATAAGCCTAGGGAGGACGAAAAAGACATAAATGTGCAACCAATGACACAAAATCACTTATTAGATGCACAAGATTGGTCAAAAACCCTAATTGGATTAGAATAAGCCTAGGGAAAACGAAAATGACCTAAATGTGTTACCAATGACACAAAATCACATATTTGATGCACAAGATTGGTTAAAAACCCTAATTGGATTAGAATAAGCTTAGGGAGGACGAAAATGACCTAAATGTTTAACCAAGAATAAGCCTAGGGAGGACGAAAATGACCTAAATGTTCAACCAATGACACAAAATGACACAAAATCACATATTGGATGCACAAGATTGGTTAAAAACCCTAATTGGATTAGAATAAGCCTGGGGAGGACGAAAATGACATAAATCTTCAACCAATGACACAAAATAACACAAAATCACATATTGGATGCACAAGATTGGTTAAAAACCCTAATTGGATTAGAATATGCCTAGGGAGGACGAAAATGACATAAATGTGCAACCAATGACACAAACTCACATATTGGATGCACAAGATTGGTTAAAAACCCTAATTGGAATAAAATAAGCCTAGGGAGGACGAAAATGACCTAAATGTTCAACCAATGACACAAAATGAAACAAAATAAAATATTGGATGCACAAGATTGGTTAAAAACATTAATTGGATTAGAATAAGCTTAGGGAGGACGAAAATGACCTAAATGTTCAACCAATGACACAAAATCACATATTGGATGCGCAAGATTGGTTAAAAACCCTAATTGGATTAGAATAAGCCTAGGGAGGACGAAAATGACCTAAATATGCAACCAATGACACAAACTCACATATTGGATGCCCAAGATTGGTTAAAAATCCTAAATGGATTAGAATAAGCTTAGGGAGGACGAAAATGACCTAAATGTTCAACACATGATACAAAATTACTTATAGGATAAACAAGAATGGTTAAAAATCCTAATTGGATTAGAATAAGCCTAGGGAGGACGAAAATGACCTAAATGTTCAACCAATGACACAAAATGACACAAAATTACATATTGGATGCACAAGAATGGTTAAAAACCCTAATTGGATTAGAATAAGCCTGGGGAGGACGAAAATGACCTAAATGTTCAACCAATGACACAAAATGACACAAAATCACATATTGGATGCACAAGATTGGTTAAAAACCCTAATTGGATTAGAATAAGCTTAGGGAGGACTAAAATGATCTAAATGTTCAACCAATGACACAAAATCACATATTGGATGCACAAGATTTGTTAAAAACCCTAATTGTATTAGAATAAGCATGGGGAGGACGAAAATGACCTAAATGTTCAACCAATGAAACCAAATGACACAAAATCACATATTGTATGCACAAGATTGGTTAAAAACCCTAATTGGATTAGAATTAGCTTAGGGAGGACTAAAATGATGTATATGTTCAACCAATGACACAAAATCACATATTGGATGCACAAGATTGGTTAAAAACACTAATTGGATTAGAATAAGCCAGGGGAGGACG
Source organism: Cicer chorassanicum (assembly GCA_037974735.1). NCBI lineage: Eukaryota > Viridiplantae > Streptophyta > Magnoliopsida > Fabales > Fabaceae > Cicer > Cicer chorassanicum. Next base: position 396,388 of record JBBPBP010001033.1, read on the forward strand.
AAAACGACCTAAATGTTTAACCAATGACACAAAATCACATATTGGAGGCACAAGATTGGTTAAAAACGCTAATTGGATTAGAATAAGCTTAGGGAGGACGAAAATGACCTAAATGTTCAACCAATGACACAAAATCACATATTGGATGCGCAAGATTGGTTAAAAACCCTAATTGGATTAGAATAAGCCTAGGGAGGACGAAAATGACCTAAATGTGCAACCAATGACACAAACTCACATATTGGATGCCCAAGATTGGTTAAAAATCCTAATTGGATTAGAATAAGCCTAGGGAGGATGAAAATGACCTAAATGTTCAACCAATGACACAATATCACTTATTGGATGCACAAGATCGGTTAAAAACCCTAATTGGATTAGAATCTGCCTAGGGAGGACGAAAATGACCTAAATGTGCAACCAATGACACAAAATCACATATTGGATACACAAGATTGGTGAAGACCCCTAATTGGACTAGAATAAGCCTAGGGATGACGAAAACGACCTAAATGTTCAACCAATGACACAAAATGACACAAAATCACATATTGGTTGCACAAGATTGGTTAAAAACCCTAATTGGATTAAAATAAGCTTAGGGAGGACGAAAATGACATAAATGTTCAACCAATGACACAAAATAACACAAAATCACATATTGGATGCACAAGATTGGTTAAAAACCCTAATTGGATTAGAATATGCCTAGGGAGGACGAAAATGACATAAATGTGCAACCAATGACACAAAATGACACAAAATCACATATTGGATGCACAAGATTGGTTAAAAACCCTAATTGGTTTAGAATAAGCTTAGGGAGGACGAAAATGACCTAAATGTGCAACCAATGACACAAAATCACATATTGGATGCACAAGATTGGTTAAAAACCCTAATTGGATTAGAATAAGCCTACGGAGGACGAAAATGACCTAAATGTGCAACCAATGACACAAAATCACATATTGGATGCACAAGATTGGTTAAAAACCCTATTTCGATTAGAATAAGCTTAGGGAGGACGAAAATGACATAAATGTTCAACCAATGACACAAAATAACACAAAATCACATATTGGATGCACAAGATTGGTTAAAAACCCTAATTGGATTAGAATATGCCTAGGGAGGACGAAAATGACATAAATGTGCAACCAATGACACAAAATGACACAAAATCACATATTGGATGCACAAGATTGGTTAAAAACCCTAATTGGTTTAGAATAAGCTTAGGGAGGACGAAAATGGCCTAAATGTGCAACCAATGACACAAAATCACATATTGGATGCACAAGATTGGTTAAAAACCCTAATTGGATTAGAATAAGCCTAAGGAGGACGAAAATGACCTAAATGTGCAACCAATGACACAAAATCACATATTGGATGCACAAGATTGGTTAAAAACCCTATTTCGATTAGAATAAGCCTAGGGAGGACGAAAATGACCTAAATGTTCAACCAATGACACAAAATTACTTATTTGGTGCATAAGATTGGTTAAAAACCCTAATTGGATTAGAATAAGCTTAGGGAGGACGAAAATGACCTAAATGTGCAACCCATGACACAAAATCACATATTGGATGCACAAGATTGGTTAAAAACCCTAATTGGATTAGAATAAGCCTAGGGAGGACGAAAATGACCTAAATGTTCAGCCAATGACACAAAATCAAATATTGGATGCAAAAGATTGGTTAAAAACCCAAATTGGATTAGGACAAGCCTAGGGAGGATGAAAATGATCTAAATGTTCAACCAATAACACAAAATCACATATTGGATGCACAAGATTGGTTAAAAACCCTAATTGGATTAGAATAAGCTTAGGGAGGACGAAAATGACCTAAATGTTCAACACATGACACAAAATTACTTATAGGATGCACAAGAATGGTTAAAAATCCTAATTGGATTAGAATAAGCCTAGGGAGGACAAAAATGACCTAATAATGCAACCAATGACACAAACTCACATATTGGATGCACAAGATTGGTTAAAAACCCTAATTGGATTAGAATAAGCCTAGGGAGGACGAAAATGACCTAAATGTTCAACCAATGACACAAAATGAAACAAAATCACATATTGGATGCACAAGATTGGTTAAAAACCCTAATTGGATTAGAATAAGCTTAGGGATGACGAAAATGACCTAAATGTGCAACCCATGACACAAAATCACATATTGGATGCACAAGATTGGTTAAAAACCCTAATTGGATTAGAATAAGCCTAGGGAGGACGAAAATGACCTAAAAGTTCAACCAATGACACAAAATCACATATTGGATGCACAAGATTGGTTAAAAACCCAAATTGGATTAGGACAAGCCTAGGGAGGATGAAAATGATCTAAATGTTCAACCAATGACACAAAATTACTTATAGGAAGCACAAGAATGGTTAAAAATCCTAATTGGATTAGAATAATCCTAGGGAGGACAAAAATGACCTAATAATGCAACCAATGATACAAACTCACATATTGGATGCACAAGATTGGTTAAAAACGCTAATTGGATTAGAATAAGCATAGGGAGGACGAAAATGACCTAAATGTTCAACACATGACACAAAATTACTTATAGGATGCACAAGATTGGTCAAAAACCCTAATTGGATTAGAATAAGCCTAGGGAGGACGAAAATGACCTCAATGTTCAACCAATGACACAAAATGAAACAAAATCACATATTGGATGCACAAGATTGGTTAAAAACCCTATTTCGATTAGAATAAGCTTAGGGAGGACGAAAATGACATAAATGTTCAACCAATGACACAAAATAACACAAAATCACATATTGGATGCACAAGATTGGTTAAAAACCCTAATTGGATTAGAATATGCCTAGGGAGGACGAAAATGACATAAATGTGCAACCAATGACACAAAATGACACAAAATCACATATTGGATGCACAAGATTGGTTAAAAACCCTAATTGGTTTAGAATAAGCTTAGGGAGGACGAAAATGGCCTAAATGTGCAACCAATGACACAAAATCACATATTGGATGCACAAGATTGGTTAAAAACCCTAATTGGATTAGAATAAGCCTAAGGAGGACGAAAATGACCTAAATGTGCAACCAATGACACAAAATCACATATTGGATGCACAAGATTGGTTAAAAACCCTATTTCGATTAGAATAAGCCTAGGGAGGACGAAAATGACCTAAATGTTCAACCAATGACACAAAATTACTTATTTGGTGCATAAGATTGGTTAAAAACCCTAATTGGATTAGAATAAGCTTAGGGAGGACGAAAATGACCTAAATGTGCAACCCATGACACAAAATCACATATTGGATGCACAAGATTGGTTAAAAACCCTAATTGGATTAGAATAAGCCTAGGGAGGACGAAAATGACCTAAATGTTCAGCCAATGACACAAAATCAAATATTGGATGCAAAAGATTGGTTAAAAACCCAAATTGGATTAGGACAAGCCTAGGGAGGATGAAAATGATCTAAATGTTCAACCAATAACACAAAATCACATATTGGATGCACAAGATTGGTTAAAAACCCTAATTGGATTAGAATAAGCTTAGGGAGGACGAAAATGACCTAAATGTTCAACACATGACACAAAATTACTTATAGGATGCACAAGAATGGTTAAAAATCCTAATTGGATTAGAATAAGCCTAGGGAGGACAAAAATGACCTAATAATGCAACCAATGACACAAACTCACATATTGGATGCACAAGATTGGTTAAAAACCCTAATTGGATTAGAATAAGCCTAGGGAGGACGAAAATGACCTAAATGTTCAACCAATGACACAAAATGAAACAAAATCACATATTGGATGCACAAGATTGGTTAAAAACCCTAATTGGATTAGAATAAGCTTAGGGATGACGAAAATGACCTAAATGTGCAACCCATGACACAAAATCACATATTGGATGCACAAGATTGGTTAAAAACCCTAATTGGATTAGAATAAGCCTAGGGAGGACGAAAATGACCTAAAAGTTCAACCAATGACACAAAATCACATATTGGATGCACAAGATTGGTTAAAAACCCAAATTGGATTAGGACAAGCCTAGGGAGGATGAAAATGATCTAAATGTTCAACCAATGACACAAAATGACACAAAATCACATATTGGATGCACAAGATTTTTTTAAAAACCTTAATTGGATTAGAATAAGCCTAGGGAGAACGAAAATGACCTAAATGTTCAACCAATGACACAAAATGACACAAAATCACATATTGGATGCACAAGATTGGTTAAAAACCCTAATTGGATTAGAATAAGCTTAGGGAGGACGAAAATGACCTAAATGTTCAACCAATGACACAAAATCACTTATTGGATGCACAAGATTGGTTAAAAACGTTAATTGGATTAGAATAAGCCTAAGAAGGACAAAAATGAACTAATTGTTCAACCAATGACACAAAATCACATGTTGGATGGACAAGATTGGTTACAAACCCTAATTGGATTAGAATAAGCCTAGGGAGGACGAAAATGACCTAAATGTTCAACCAATGACACAAAATGAAACAAAATCACATATTGGATGCACAAGATTGGTTAAAAACCCTAATTGGATTAGAATAAGCTTAGGGAGGACGAAAATGACCTAAATGTTCAACACATGACACAAAATTACTTATAGGATGCACAAGAATGGTTAAAAATCCTAATTGGATTAGAATAAGCCTAGGGAGGACGAAAATGACCTAAACATGCAACCAATGACACAAACTCACATATTGGATGCACAAGATTGGTTAAAAACCCTAATTGGATTAGAATAAGCCTAGGGAGGACGAAAATGACCTAAATGTTCAACCAATGACACAAAATGACACAAAATCACATATTGGATGCACAAGATTGGTTAAAAACCCAAATTGGATTAGGAGAAGCCTAGGGAGGACGAAAATGATCTAAATGTTCAACCAATGACACAAAATCACATATTGGATGCACAAGATTGGTTAAAAACCCTAATTGGATTAGAATAAGCTTAGGGAGGACGAAAATGACCTAAATGTTCAACACATGACACAAAATCACATATTGGATGCACAAGATGGTTAAAAACCCTAATTGAATTAGAATAAGCCTAGGGAGGACGAAAATGACATAAATGTGCAACCAATGACACAGAATCACATATTGGATGCACAAGATTTGTTAAAAACCTTAATTGGATTAGAATATGCCTAGGGAGGACTAAAATGATCTAAATGTTCAACCAATGACACAAAATCACATATTGGATGCACAAGATTGGTTAAAAACCCTAACTGGTTTAGAATAAGCTTAGGGAGGACGAAAATGACCTAAATGTGCAACCAATGACACAAAATCACATATTGGATGCACAAGATTGGTTAAAAACCCTAATTGGATTAGAATAAGCTTAGGGAGGACGAAAATTACCTAAATGTTCAACACATGACACAAAATTACTTATAGGATGCACAAGAATGGTTAAAAATCCTAATTGGATTAGAATAAGCCTAGGGAGGACAAAAATGACCTAATAATGCAACCAATGACACAAACTCACATATTGGATGCACAAGATTGGTTAAAAACCCTAATTGGATTAGAATAAGCCTAGGGAGGACGAAAATGACCTAAATGTTCAACCAATGACACAAAATGAAACAAAATCACATATTGGATGCACAAGATTGGTTAAAAACCCTAATTGGATTAGAATAAGCTTAGGGATGACGAAAATGACCTAAATGTGCAACCCATGACACAAAATCACATATTGGATGCACAAGATTGGTTAAAAACCCTAATTGGATTAGAATAAGCCTACGGAGGACGAAAATGACCTAAAAGTTCAACCAATGACACAAAATCACATATTGGATGCACAAGATTGGTTAAAAACCCAAATTAGATTAGGACAAGCCTAGGGAGGATGAAAATGATCTAAATGTTCAACCAATGACACAAAATTACTTATAGGATGCACAAGAATGGTTAAAAATCCTAATTGGATTAGAATAATCCTAGGGAGGACAAAAATGACCTAATAATGCAATTAATGACACAAACTCACATATTGGATGCACAAGATTGGTTAAAAACGCTAATTGGATTAGAATAAGCTTAGGGAGGACGAAAATGACCTAAATGTTCAACACATGACACAAAATTACTTATAGGATGCACAAGAATGTTTAAAAACCCTAATTGGATTAGAATAAGCCTAGGGAGGACGAAAATGACCTAAATGTTCAACCAATGACACAAAATGACACAAAATCACATATTGGATGCACAAGATTTTTTTAAAAACCTTAATTGGATTAGAATAAGCCTAGGGAGAACGAAAATGACCTAAATGTTCAACACATGACACAAAATTACTTATAGGATGCACAAGAATGGTTAAAAATCCTAATTGGATTAGAATAAGCTTAGGGAGGACGAAAATCACCTAAATGTTCAACACATGACACAAAATTACTTATAGGATGCACAAGAATGGTTAAAAATCCTAATTGGATTAGAATAATCCTAGGGAGGACAAAAATGACCTAATAATGCAACCAATGACACAAAATCACATATTGGATGCACAAGATTGGTTAAAAACCCTAATTGGATTAGAATAAGCCTAGGGAGGACGAAAATGACCTAAATGTGCAACCAATGACACAAAATCACATATTGGATGCACAAGATTGGTTAAAAACCCTAATTGGATTAGAATAAGCCTAGGGAGGACGAAAATGACCTAAATGTTGAACCAATGACACAAAATGACACAAAATCACATATTGGATGCACAAGATTGGTTAAAAACCCTAATTGGATTAGAATAAGCCTAGGGAGGACGAAAATGACCTAAATGTTCAACCAATGACACAAAATCACATATTGGATGCACAAGATTGGTTAAAAACCCAAATTGGATTAGGACAAGCCTAGGGAGGATGAAAATGATCTAAATGTTCAACCAATAACACAAAATCACATATTGGATGCACAAGATTGGTTAAAAACCCTAATTGGATTAGAATAAGCTTAGGGAGGACGAAAATTACCTAAATGTTCAACACATGACACAAAATTACTTATAGGATGCACAAGAATGGTTAAAAATCCTAATTGGATTAGAATAAGCCTAGAGAGGACAAAAATGACCTAATAATGCAACCAATGACACAAACTCACATATTGGATGCACAAGATTGGTTAAAAACCCTAATTGGATTAGAATAAGCCTAGGGAGGACGAAAATGACCTAAATGTTCAACCAATGACACAAAATGAAACAAAATCACATATTGGATGCACAAGATTGGTTAAAAACCCTAATTGGATTAGAATAAGCTTAGGGATGACGAAAATGACCTAAATGTGCAACCCATGACACAAAATCACATATTGGATGCACAAGATTGGTTAAAAACCCTAATTGGATTAGAATAAGCCTACGGAGGACGAAAATGACCTAAAAGTTCAACCAATGACACAAAATCACATATTGGATGCACAAGATTGGTTAAAAACCCAAATTAGATTAGGACAAGCCTAGGGAGGATGAAAATGATCTAAATGTTCAACCAATGACACAAAATTACTTATAGGATGCACAAGAATGGTTAAAAATCCTAATTGGATTAGAATAATCCTAGGGAGGACAAAAATGACCTAATAATGCAATTAATGACACAAACTCACATATTGGATGCACAAGATTGGTTAAAAACGCTAATTGGATTAGAATAAGCTTAGGGAGGACGAAAATGACCTAAATGTTCAACACATGACACAAAATTACTTATAGGATGCACAAGAATGTTTAAAAACCCTAATTGGATTAGAATAAGCCTAGGGAGGACGAAAATGACCTAATAATGCAATTAATGACACAAACTCACATATTGGATGCACAAGATTCGTTAAAAACCCTAATTGGATTAGAATAAGCCTAGGGAGGACGAAAGTGACATAAATGTCCAACCAATGACACAAAATCACATATTGGATGCACAAGATTGGTTAAAAATCCTAAATGGATTAGAATAAGCTTAGGGAGGACGAAAATGACCTAAATGTTCAACACATGATACAAAATTACTTATAGGATGAACAAGAATGGTTAAAAATCCTAATTGGATTAGAATAAGCCTAGGGAGGACGAAAATGACATAAATGTTCAACCAATGACACAAAATGACACAAAATTACATATTGGATGCACAAGAATAGTTAAAAACCCTAATTGGATTAGAATAAGCCTGGGGAGGACGAAAATGACCTAAATGTTCAACCAATGACACAAAATGACACAAAATCACATATTGGATGCACAAGATTGGTTAAAAACCCTAATTGGATTAGAATAAGCTTAGGGAGGACTAAAATGATTTAAATGTTCAACCAATGACACAAAATCACATATTGGATGCACAAGATTGGTTAAAAACCCTAATTGTATTAGAATAAGCCTGGGGAGGACGAAAATGACCTAAAAGTTCAACCAATGACACAAAATGACACAAAATCACATATTGTATGCACAAGATTGGTTAAAAACCCTAATTGGATTAGAATTAGCTTAGGGAGGACTAAAATGATCTATATGTTCAACCAATGACACAAAATCACATATTGGATGCACAAGATTGGTTAAAAACCCTAATTGGATTAGAATAAGCCAGGGGAGGACGAAAATGACCTAAATGTTTAACCAATGACACAAAATGACACAAAATCACATATTGGATGCACAAGATTGGTTAAAAATGCTAATTGGATTAGAATAAGCTTAGGGAGGACGAAAATGACCTAAATGTTCAACACATGACACAAAATTACTTATAGGATGCACAAGAATGGTTAAAAACCCTAATTGGATTAGAATAAGCCTAGGGAGGACGAAAATGACCTAAATGTTCAACCAATGACACAAAATGACACAAAATCACATATTGGATGCACAAGATTTTTTTATAAACCTTAATTGGATTAGAATAAGCCTAGAGAGGACGATAATGACCTAAATGTTCAACCAATGACACAAAATGACACAAAATCGCATATTGGATGCACAAGATTGGTTAAAAACCCTAATTGGATTAGAATAAGCCTATGGAGGGTGAAAATGACCTAAATGTGCAACCAATGACACAAAATCACATATTGGATGCACAAGATCGGTTAAAAACCCTAATTGCATTAGAATAAGCCTAGGGAGGACGAAAATGACCTAAATGTGCAACCAATGACACAAAATCACATATTGGATGCACAAGAGTGGTTAAAAACCCAAATTGGATTAGGAGAAGCCTAGGGAGGACGAAAATGATCTAAATGTTCAACCAATGACACAAAATCACATATTGGATGCACAAGATTGGTTAAAAACCCTAATTGGATTAGAATAAGCTTAGGGAGGACGAAAATGACCTAAATGTTCAACACATGACACAAAATCACATATTGGATGCACAAGATTGGTTAAAAACCCTAATTGGATTAGAATAAGCCTAGGGAGGACGAAAATGACATAAATGTGCAACCAATGACACAAAATCAAATATTGGATGCACAAGATTTGTTAAAAACCTTAATTGGATTAGAATATGCCTAGGAAGGACTAAAATGATCTAAATGTTCAACCAATGACACAAAATCACATATTGGATGCACAAGATTGGTTAAAAACCCTAATTGGTTTAGAATAAGCTTAGGGAGGACGAAAATGACCTAAATGTGCAACCAATGACACAAAATCACATATTGGATGCACAAGATTGGTTAAAAACCCTAATTGGATTAGAATAAGCCTAGGGAGGACGAAAATGACCTAAATGTGCAACCAATGACATAAAATCACATATTGGATGCACAAGATTGGTTAAAAACCCTATTTCGATTAGAATAAGCCTAGGGAGGACGAAAATGATCTAAATGTATAACAAATGACACAAAATCACATATTGGATGCACAAGATTGGTTAAAAACCATAATTGGATTAGAATAAGCTTAGGGAGGACGAAAATGGCCTAAATGTTCAACCAATGACACAAAATTACTTATTGGATGCACAAGATTGGTTAAAAACCCTAATTGAATTAGAATAAGCCTAGGGAGGACGAAAATGACCTAAATGTTCAACCAATGACACAAAATTACTTATTTGATGCATAAGATTGGTTAAAAACCCTAATTGGATTAGAATAAGCTTAGGGAGGACGAAAATGACCTAAATGTGCAACCCATGACACAAAATCACATATTGGATGCACAAGATTGGTTAAAAACCCTAATTGGATTAGAATAAGCCTAGGGAGGACGAAAATGACCTAAATGTTCAACCAATGACACAAAATCACATATTGGATGCACAAGATTGGTTAAAAACCCAAATTGGATTAGGACAAGCCTAGGGAGGATGAAAATGATCTAAATGTTCAACCAATAACACAAAATCACATATTGGATGCACAAGATTGGTTAAAAACCCTAATTGGATTAGAATAAGCTTAGGGAGGACGAAAATTACCTAAATGTTCAACACATGACACAAAATTACTTATAGGATGCACAAGAATGGTTAAAAATCCTAATTGGATTAGAATAAGCCTAGAGAGGACAAAAATGACCTAATAATGCAACCAATGACACAAACTCACATATTGGATGCACAAGATTGGTTAAAAACCCTAATTGGATTAGAATAAGCCTAGGGAGGACGAAAATGACCTAAATGTTCAACCAATGACACAAAATGAAACAAAATCACATATTGGATGCACAAGATTGGTTAAAAACATTAATTGGATTAGAATAAGCTTAGGGAGGACGAAAATGACCTAAATGTTCAACCAATGACACAAAATCACATATTGGATGCGCAAGATTGGTTTAAAACCCTAATTGGATTAGAATAAGCCTAGGGAGGACGAAAATGACCTAAATGTGCAACCAATGACACAAACTCACAAATTGGAAGCACAAGATTGGTTAAAAATCTTAATTGGATTAGAATAAGCCTAGGGAGGATGAGAATGACCTAAATAATCAACCAATGACACAAAATTACTTATTGGATGCACAAGATCGGTTAAAAACCCTAATTGGATTAGAATAAGCCTAGGGAGGACGAAAATGACCTAAATGTGCAACCAATGACACAAAATCACATATTGGATGCACAAGATTGGTGAAAACCTTTAATTGGATTAGAATAAGCCTAGGGATGACGAAAATGACCTAAATGTTCAACCAATGACACAAAATGACACAAAATCACATATTGGATGCACAAGATTGGTTAAAAACCCTAATTGGATTAGAATAAGCCTGGGGAGGACGAAAATGACCTAAATGTTCAACCAATGACACAAAATGACACAAAATCACATATTGGATGCACAAGATTGGTTAAAAACCCTAATTGGATTAGAATAAGCTTAGGGAGGACGAAAATGACCTAAATGTTCAACCAATGACACAAAATCACTTATTGGATGCATAAGATTGGTCTAAAACCCTAATTGGATTAGAATAAGCTTTGGGAGGACGAAAATAACATAAATGTGCAACCAATGACACAAAATCACTTATTGGATGCACATGATTGATCAAAAACCCTAATTGGATTAGAATAAGCCTAGGGAGGACTAAAATGACCTAAATGTTCAACCAATGACGCAAAATCACATATTGAATACACAAGATTGGTGAAAACCCCTAATTGGATTAGAATAAGCCTAGGGATGACGAAAATGACCTAAATGTTCAACCAATGACACAAAATGACACAAAATCACATATTGGATGCACAAGATTGGTTAAAAACCCTAATTGGATTAGAATAAGCCTAGGGAGGACGAAAATGACCTAAATGTTCAACCAATGACACAAAATCACATATTGGATGCACAAGATTGGTTAAAAACCCTAATTGGATTAGAATAAGCCTAGGGAGGACGAAAATGACCTAAATGTTCAACCAATGACACAAAATGAAACAAAATCACATATTGGATGCACAAGATTGGTTAAAAACCTTAATTGGATTAGAATAAGCTTAGGGAGGACGAAAATGACCTAAATGTTCAACCAATGACAAAAAATCACATATTGGATGCACAAGATTGGTTAAAAATCCTAATTGGATTAGAATAAGCATAGGGAGGACGAAAATGACATAAATGTTCAACCAATGACACGAAATCACATATTGGATGCACAAGATTGGTTAAAAACCCTAATTGGATTAGAATAAGCTTAGGGAGGACGAAAATGACCTAAATGTGCAACCCATGACACAAAATCACATATTGGATGCACAAGATTGGTTAAAAACCCTAATTGGATTAGAATAAGCTTAGGGAGGACAAAAATGACCTAAATGTTCAACCAATGACACAAAATCACTTATTGGATGCACAAGATTGGTCTAAAACCCTAATTGGATTAGAATAAGCCTAGGGGGAACGAAAATGACCTAAATGTTCAACCAATGACACAAAATCACATATTGGATGCACAAGATTGGTTAAAAACCCTAATTGGATTAGAATAAGCCTAAGGAGGACGAAAATGACCTAAATGTGCAACCAATGACACAAAATCACATATTGGATGCACAAGATTGGTTAAAAACCCTATTTCGATTAGAATAAGCCTAGGGAGGACGAAAATGACCTAAATGTTCAACCAATGACACAAAATTACTTATTTGGTGCATAAGATTGGTTAAAAACCCTAATTGGATTAGAATAAGCTTAGGGAGGACGAAAATGACCTAAATGTGCAACCCATGACACAAAATCACATATTGGATGCACAAGATTGGTTAAAAACCCTAATTGGATTAGAATAAGCCTAGGGAGGACGAAAATGACCTAAATGTTCAGCCAATGACACAAAATCAAATATTGGATGCAAAAGATTGGTTAAAAACCCAAATTGGATTAGGACAAGCCTAGGGAGGATGAAAATGATCTAAATGTTCAACCAATAACACAAAATCACATATTGGATGCACAAGATTGGTTAAAAACCCTAATTGGATTAGAATAAGCTTAGGGAGGACGAAAATGACCTAAATGTTCAACACATGACACAAAATTACTTATAGGATGCACAAGAATGGTTAAAAATCCTAATTGGATTAGAATAAGCCTAGGGAGGACAAAAATGACCTAATAATGCAACCAATGACACAAACTCACATATTGGATGCACAAGATTGGTTAAAAACCCTAATTGGATTAGAATAAGCCTAGGGAGGACGAAAATGACCTAAATGTTCAACCAATGACACAAAATGAAACAAAATCACATATTGGATGCACAAGATTGGTTAAAAACCCTAATTGGATTAGAATAAGCTTAGGGATGACGAAAATGACCTAAATGTGCAACCCATGACACAAAATCACATATTGGATGCACAAGATTGGTTAAAAACCCTAATTGGATTAGAATAAGCCTAGGGAGGACGAAAATGACCTAAAAGTTCAACCAATGACACAAAATCACATATTGGATGCACAAGATTGGTTAAAAACCCAAATTGGATTAGGACAAGCCTAGGGAGGATGAAAATGATCTAAATGTTCAACCAATGACACAAAATCACATATTGGATGCACAAGATTGGTTAAAAACCCTAATTGGATTAGAATAAGCTTAGGGAGGACGAAAATGACCTAAATGTTCAACACATGACACAAAATTACTTATAGGATGCACAAGAATGGTTAAAAATCCTAATTGGATTAGAATAATCCTAGGGAGGACAAAAATGACCTAATAATGCAACCAATGACACAAACTCACATATTGGATGCACAAGATTGGTTAAAAACGCTAATTGGATTAGAATAAGCTTAGGGAGAACGAAAATGACCTAAATGTTCAACACTTGACACAAAATAACTTATAGGATGCACAAGAATGTTTAAAAACCCTAATTGGATTAGAATAAGCCTAGGGAGGACGAAAATGACCTAAATGTTCAACCAATGACACAAAATGACACAAAATCACATATTGGATGCACAAGATTTTTTTAAAAACCTTAATTGGATTAGAATAAGCCTAGGGAGAACGAAAATGACCTAAATGTTCAACACATGACACAAAATTACTTATAGGATGCACAAGAATGGTTAAAAATCCTAATTGGATTAGAATAAGCTTAGGGAGGACGAAAATCACCTAAATGTTCAACACATGACACAAAATTACTTATAGGATGCACAAGAATGGTTAAAAATCCTAATTGGATTAGAATAATCCTAGGGAGGACAAAAATGACCTAATAATGCAACCAATGACACAAAATCACATATTGGATGCACAAGATTGGTTAAAAACCCTAATTGGATTAGAATAAGCCTAGGGAGGACGAAAATGACCTAAATGTGCAACCAATGACACAAAATCACATATTGGATGCACAAGATTGGTTAAAAACCCAAAGTGGATTAGGAGAAGCCTAGGGAGGACGAAAATGATCTAAATGTTCAACCAATGACACAAAATCACATATTGGATGCACAAGATTGGTTAAAAACCCTAATTGGATTAGAATAAGCTTAGGGAGGACGAAAATGACCTAAATGTTCAACACATGACACAAAATCACATATTGGATGCACAAGATGGTTAAAAACCCTAATTGGATTAGAATAAGCCTAGGGAGGACGAAAATGACATAAATGTGCAACCAATGACACAAAATCACATATTGGATGCACAAGATTTGTTAAAAACCTTAATTGGATTAGAATATGCCTAGGGAGGACTAAAATGATCTAAATGTTCAACCAATGACACAAAATCACATATTGGATGCATAAGATTGGTTAAAAACCCTAACTGGTTTAGAATAAGCTTAGGGAGGACGAAAATGACCTAAATGTGCAACCAATGACACAAAATCACATATTGGATGCACAAGATTGGTTAAAAACCCTATTTCGATTAGAATAAGCCTAGGGAGGACGAAAATGATCTAAATGTTCAACAAATGACACAAAATCACATATTGGATGCACAAGATTGGTTAAAAACCCTAATTGGATTAGAATAAGCTTAGGGAGGACAAAAATGGCATAAATGTTCAACCAATGACACAAAATTACTTATTGGATGCACAAGATTGGTTAAAAACCCTAATTGAGTTAGAATAAGCCTAGGGAGGACGAAAATGACCTAAATGTTCAACCAATGACGCAAAATTACTTATTGGATGCACAAGATTGGTTAAAAACCCTAATTGGATTAGAATAAGCTTAGGGAGGACGAAAATGACCTAAATGTTGAACACATGACACAAAATCACATATTGGATGCACAAGATTGGTTAAAAACCCTAATTGGATTAGAATAAGCCTAGGGAGGACGAAAATGACATAAATGTGCAACCAATGACACAAAATCACATATTGGATGCACAAGATTTGTTAAAAACCTTAATTGGATTAGAATATGCCTAGGAAGGACTAAAATGATCTAAATGTTCAACCAATGACACAAAATCACATATTGGATGCACAAGATTGGTTAAAAACCCTAATTGGTTTAGAATAAGCTTAGGGAGGACGAAAATGACCTAAATGTGCAACCAATGACACAAAATCACATATTGGATGCACAAGATTGGTTAAAAACCCTAATTGGATTAGAATAAGCCTAGGGAGGACGAAAATGACCTAAATGTGCAACCAATGACATAAAATCACATATTGGATGCACAAGATTGGTTAAAAACCCTATTTCGATTAGAATAAGCCTAGGGAGGACGAAAATGATCTAAATGTATAACAAATGACACAAAATCACATATTGGATGCACAAGATTGGTTAAAAACCATAATTGGATTAGAATAAGCTTAGGGAGGACGAAAATGGCCTAAATGTTCAACCAATGACACAAAATTACTTATTGGATGCACAAGATTGGTTAAAAACCCTAATTGAATTAGAATAAGCCTAGGGAGGACGAAAATGACCTAAATGTTCAACCAATGACACAAAATTACTTATTTGATGCATAAGATTGGTTAAAAACCCTAATTGGATTAGAATAAGCTTAGGGAGGACGAAAATGACCTAAATGTGCAACCCATGACACAAAATCACATATTGGATGCAAAAGATTGGTTAAAAACCCTAATTGGATTAGAATAAGCCTAGGGAGGACGAAAATGACCTAAATGTTCAACCAATGACACAAAATCACATATTGGATGCACAAGATTGGTTAAAAACCCTAATTGGATTAGAATAAGCTTAAGGAGGACTAAAATGACCTAAATGTTCAACCAATGACAAAAAATCACTTATTGGATGCACAAGATTGGTTAAAAACACTAATTGGATTAGAATAAGCCTAGGGTGGACGAAAATGACCTAAATGTTCATCTAATGACACAAAATCACTTATTCGATGCACAAGATTGGTTAAAAACCCTAATAGGATTAGAATAATCCTATGGAGGACGAAAATGACCTAAATGTGCAACCAATAACACAAAATCACATATTGGATGCACAAGATTAGTTAAAAACCCTAATTGGATTAGAATAAGCCTAGGGAGGACGAAAATGACCTAAATGTGCAACCAATGACACAAAATCACATATTGGATGCACAAGATTGGTTAAAAACCCTAATTGGATTAGAATAAGCTTAGGGAGGACGAAAATGACCTAAATGTTCAACACATGACACAAAATCACATATTGGATGCACAAGATGGTTAAAAACCCTAATTGGATTAGAATAAGCCTAGGGAGGACGAAAATGACATAAATGTGCAACCAATGACACAAAATCACATATTGGATGCACAAGATTTGTTAAAAACCATAATTGGATTAGAATATGCCTAGGGAGGACTAAAATGATCTAAATGTTCAACCAATGACACAAAATCACATATTGGATGCACAAGATTGGTTAAAAACCCTAACTGGTTTAGAATAAGCTTAGGGAGGACGAAAATGACCTAAATGTGCAACCAATGACACAAAATCACATATTGGATGCACAAGATTGGTTAAAAACCCTATTTCGATTAGAATAAGCCTAGGGAGGACGAAAATGATCTAAATGTTCAACAAATGACACAAAATCACATATTGGATGCACAAGATTGGTTAAAAACCCTAATTGGATTAGAATAAGCTCAGGGAGGACAAAAATGGCATAAATGTTCAACCAATGACACAAAATTACTTATTGGATGCACAAGATTGGTTAAAAACCCTAATTGGATTAGAATAAGCTTAGGGAGGACGAAAGTGACCTAAATGTGCAACCCATGACACAAAATCACATATTGGATGCACAAGATTGGTTAAAAACCCTAATTGGATTAGAATAAGCCTAGGGAGGACGAAAATGACCTAAATGTTCAACCAATGACACAAAATCACATATTGGATGCACAAGATTGGTTAAAAACCCTAATTGGATTAGAATTAGCTTAGGGAGGACTAAAATGATCTATATGTTCAACCAATGACACAAAATCACATATTGGATGCACAAGATTGGTTAAAACCCCTAATTGGATTAGAATAAGCCTAGGGAGGACGAAAATGACATAAATGTGCAACCAATGACACAAAATCACATATTGGATGCACAAGATTGGTTAAAAATCCTAATTGGATTAGAATAAGCTTAGGGAGGACTAAAATGACCTAAATGTTCAACACATGATACAAAATTACTTATAGGATGCACAAGAATGGTTTAAAATCCTAATTGGATTAGAATAAGCCTAGGGAGGACGAAAATGGCCTAAATGTTCAACCAATGACACAAAATCACACAAAATTACATATTGGATGCACAAGAATGGTTAAAACCGTAATTGGATTAGAATAAGCCTGGGGAGGACGAAAATGACCTAAATGTTCAACCAATGACACAAAATGACACAAAATCACATATTGGATGCACAAGATTGGTTAAAAACCCTAATTGGATTAGAATAAGCTTTGGGAGGACTAAATTGATCTAAATGTTCAACCAATGACACAAAATCACATATTGGATGCACAAGATTGGTTAAAAACCGTAATTGGATTAGAATAAGCCTGGGGAGGACGAAAATGACCTAAATGTTCAACACATGACACAAAATTACTTATAGGATGCACAAGAATGGTTAAAAACCCTAATTGGATTAGAATAAGCCTAGGGAGGACGAAAATGACCTACATGTTCAACCAATGACACAAAATGACACAAAATCACATATTGGATGCACAAGATTTTTTTAAAAACCTTAATTGGATTAGAATAAGCCTAGAGAGGACGATAATGACCTAAATGTTCAACCAATGACACAAAATGACACAAAATCGCATATTGGATGCACAAGATTGGTTAAAATCCCTAATTGGATTATAATAAGCCTATGGAGGGCGAAAATGACCTAAATGTGCAACCAATGACACAAAATCACATATTGGATGCACAAGATCGGTTAAAAACCCTAATTGCATTAGAATAAGCCTAGGGAGGACGAAAATGACCTAAATGTGCAACCAATGACACAAAATCACATATTGGATGCACAAGAGTGGTTAAAAACCCAAATTGGATTAGGAGAAGCCTAGGGAGGACGAAAATGATCTAAATGTTCAACCAATGACACAAAATCACATATTGGATGCACAAGATTGGTTAAAAACCCTAATTGGATTAGAATAAGCTTAGGGAGGACGAAAATGACCTAAATGTTCAACACATGACACAAAATCACATATTGGATGCACAAGATTGGTTAAAAACCCTAATTGGATTAGAATAAGCCTAGGGAGGACGAAAATGACATAAATGTGCAACCAATGACACAAAATCACATATTGGATGCACAAGATTTGTTAAAAACCTTAATTGGATTAGAATATGCCTAGGAAGGACTAAAATGATCTAAATGTTCAACCAATGACACAAAATCACATATTGGATGCACAAGATTGGTTAAAAACCCTAATTGGTTTAGAATAAGCTTAGGGAGGACGAAAATGACCTAAATGTGCAACCAATGACACAAAATCACATATTGGATGCACAAGATTGGTTAAAAACCCTAATTGGATTAGAATAAGCCTAGGGAGGACGAAAATGACCTAAATGTGCAACCAATGACATAAAATCACATATTGGATGCACAAGATTGGTTAAAAACCCTATTTCGATTAGAATAAGCCTAGGGAGGACGAAAATGATCTAAATGTATAACAAATGACACAAAATCACATATTGGATGCACAAGATTGGTTAAAAACCATAATTGGATTAGAATAAGCTTAGGGAGGACGAAAATGGCCTAAATGTTCAACCAATGACACAAAATTACTTATTGGATGCACAAGATTGGTTAAAAACCCTAATTGAATTAGAATAAGCCTAGGGAGGACGAAAATGACCTAAATGTTCAACCAATGACACAAAATTACTTATTTGATGCATAAGATTGGTTAAAAACCCTAATTGGATTAGAATAAGCTTAGGGAGGACGAAAATGACCTAAATGTGCAACCCATGACACAAAATCACATATTGGATGCACAAGATTGGTTAAAAACCCTAATTGGATTAGAATAAGCCTAGGGAGGACGAAAATGACCTAAATGTTCAACCAATGACACAAAATCACATATTGGATGCACAAGATTGGTTAAAAACCCAAATTGGATTAGGACAAGCCTAGGGAGGATGAAAATGATCTAAATGTTCAACCAATAACACAAAATCACATATTGGATGCACAAGATTGGTTAAAAACCCTAATTGGATTAGAATAAGCTTAGGGAGGACGAAAATTACCTAAATGTTCAACACATGACACAAAATTACTTATAGGATGCACAAGAATGGTTAAAAATCCTAATTGGATTAGAATAAGCCTAGAGAGGACAAAAATGACCTAATAATGCAACCAATGACACAAACTCACATATTGGATGCACAAGATTGGTTAAAAACCCTAATTGGATTAGAATAAGCCTAGGGAGGACGAAAATGACCTAAATGTTCAACCAATGACACAAAATGAAACAAAATCACATATTGGATGCACAAGATTGGTTAAAAACATTAATTGGATTAGAATAAGCTTAGGGAGGTCGAAAATGACCTAAATGATCAACCAATGACACAAAATCACATATTGGATGCGCAAGATTGGTTTAAAACCCTAATTGGATTAGAATAAGCCGAGGGAGGACGAAAATGACCTAAATGTGCAACCAATGACACAAACTCACATATTGGAAGCACAAGATTGCTTAAAAATCTTAATTGGATTAGAATAAGCCTAGGGAGGATGAGAATGACCTAAATAATCAACCAATGACACAAAATTACTTATTGGATGCACAAGATCGGTTAAAAACCCTAATTGGATTAGAATAAGCCTAGGGAGGACGAAAATGACCTAAATGTGGAACCAATGACACAAAATCACATATTGGATGCACAAGATTGGTGAAAACCTTTAATTGGATTAGAATAAGCCTAGGGATGACGAAAATGACCTAAATGTTCAACCAATGACACATAATGACACAAAATCACATATTGGATGCACAAGATTGGTTAAAAACCCTAATTGGATTAGAATAAGCCTGGGGAGGACGAAAATGACCTAAATGTTCAACCAATGACACAAAATGACACAAAATCACATATTGGATGCACAAGATTGGTTAAAAACCCTAATTGGATTAGAATAAGCTTAGGGATGACGAAAATGACCTAAATGTGCAACCCATGACACAAAATCACATATTGGATGCACAAGATTGGTTAAAAACCCTAATTGGATTAGAATAAGCCTAGGGAGGACGAAAATGACCTAAAAGTTCAACCAATGACACAAAATCACATATTGGATGCACAAGATTGGTTAAAAACCCAAATTGGATTAGGACAAGCCTAGGGAGGATGAAAATGATCTAAATGTTCAACCAATGACACAAAATGACACAAAATCACATATTGGATGCACAAGATTTTTTTAAAAACCTTAATTGGATTAGAATAAGCCTAGGGAGAACGAAAATGACCTAAATGTTCAACCAATGACACAAAATCACATATTGGATGCACAAGATTGGTTAAAAACCCTAATTGGATTAGAATAAGCCTAGGGAGGACGAAAATGACCTAAATGTGCAACCAATGACACAAAATCACATATTGGATGCACAAGATTGGTTAAAAACCCTAATTGGATTAGAATAAGCCTAGGGAGGACGAAAATGACCTAAATGTGCAACCAATGACACAAAATCACATATTGGATGCACAAGATTGGTTAAAAACCCAAAGTGGATTAGGAGAAGCCTAGGGAGGACAAAAATGATCTAAATGTTCAACCAATGACACAAAATCACATATTGGATGCACAAGATTGGTTAAAAACCCTAATTGGATTAGAATAAGCTTAGGGAGGACGAAAATGACCTAAATGTTCAACACATGACACAAAATCACATATTGGATGCACAAGATGGTTAAAAACCCTAATTGGATTAGAATAAGCCTAGGGAGGACGAAAATGACATAAATGTGCAACCAATGACACAAAATCACATATTGGATGCACAAGATTTGTTAAAAACCTTAATTGGATTAGAATATGCCTAGGGAGGACTAAAATGATCTAAATGTTCAACCAATGACACAAAATCACATATTGGATGCATAAGATTGGTTAAAAACCCTAACTGGTTTAGAATAAGCTTAGGGAGGACGAAAATGACCTAAATGTGCAACCAATGACACAAAATCACATATTGGATGCACAAGATTGGTTAAAAACCCTATTTCGATTAGAATAAGCCTAGGGAGGACGAAAATGATCTAAATGTTCAACAAATGACACAAAATCACATATTGGATGCACAAGATTGGTTAAAAACCCTAATTGGATTAGAATAAGCTTAGGGAGGACAAAAATGGCATAAATGTTCAACCAATGACACAAAATTACTTATTGGATGCACAAGATTGGTTAAAAACCCTAATTGAGTTAGAATAAGCCTAGGGAGGACGAAAATGACCTAAATGTTCAACCAATGACGCAAAATTACTTATTGGATGCACAAGATTGGTTAAAAACCCTAATTGGATTAGAATAAGCTTAGGGAGGACGAAAATGACCTAAATGTTGAACACATGACACAAAATCACATATTGGATGCACAAGATTGGTTAAAAACCCTAATTGGATTAGAATAAGCCTAGGGAGGACGAAAATGACATAAATGTGCAACCAATGACACAAAATCACATATTGGATGCACAAGATTTGTTAAAAACCTTAATTGGATTAGAATATGCCTAGGAAGGACTAAAATGATCTAAATGTTCAACCAATGACACAAAATCACATATTGGATGCACAAGATTGGTTAAAAACCCTAATTGGTTTAGAATAAGCTTAGGGAGGACGAAAATGACCTAAATGTGCAACCAATGACACAAAATCACATATTGGATGCACAAGATTGGTTAAAAACCCTAATTGGATTAGAATAAGCCTAGGGAGGACGAAAATGACCTAAATGTGCAACCAATGACATAAAATCACATATTGGATGCACAAGATTGGTTAAAAACCCTATTTCGATTAGAATAAGCCTAGGGAGGACGAAAATGATCTAAATGTATAACAAATGACACAAAATCACATATTGGATGCACAAGATTGGTTAAAAACCATAATTGGATTAGAATAAGCTTAGGGAGGACGAAAATGGCCTAAATGTTCAACCAATGACACAAAATTACTTATTGGATGCACAAGATTGGTTAAAAACCCTAATTGAATTAGAATAAGCCTAGGGAGGACGAAAATGACCTAAATGTTCAACCAATGACACAAAATTACTTATTTGATGCATAAGATTGGTTAAAAACCCTAATTGGATTAGAATAAGCTTAGGGAGGACGAAAATGACCTAAATGTGCAACCCATGACACAAAATCACATATTGGATGCACAAGATTGGTTAAAAACCCTAATTGGATTAGAATAAGCCTAGGGAGGACGAAAATGACCTAAATGTTCAACCAATGACACAAAATCACATATTGGATGCACAAGATTGGTTAAAAACCCAAATTGGATTAGGACAAGCCTAGGGAGGATGAAAATGATCTAAATGTTCAACCAATAACACAAAATCACATATTGGATGCACAAGATTGGTTAAAAACCCTAATTGGATTAGAATAAGCTTAGGGAGGACGAAAATTACCTAAATGTTCAACACATGACACAAAATTACTTATAGGATGCACAAGAATGGTTAAAAATCCTAATTGGATTAGAATAAGCCTAGGGAGGACAAAAATGACCTAATAATGCAACCAATGACACAAACTCACATATTGGATGCACAAGATTGGTTAAAAACCCTAATTGGATTAGAATAAGCCTAGGGAGGACGAAAATGACCTAAATGTTCAACCAATGACACAAAATGAAACAAAATCACATATTGGATGCACAAGATTGGTTAAAAACCCTAATTGGATTAGAATAAGCTTAGGGATGACGAAAATGACCTAAATGTGCAACCCATGACACAAAATCACATATTGGATGCACAAGATTGGTTAAAAACCCTAATTGGATTAGAATAAGCCTAGGGAGGACGAAAATGACCTAAAAGTTCAACCAATGACACAAAATCACATATTGGATGCACAAGATTGGTTAAAAACCTAAATTGGATTAGGACAAGCCTAGGGAGGATGAAAATGATCTAAATGTTCAGCCAATGACACAAAATCACATATTGGATGCACAAGATTGGTTAAAAACCCTAATTGGATTAGAATAAGCTTAGGGAGGACGAAAATGACCTAAATGTTCAACACATGACACAAAATTACTTATAGGATGCACAAGAATGTTTAAAAACCCTAATTGGATTAGAATAAGCCTAGGGAGGACGAAAATGACCTAAATGTTCAACCAATGACACAAAATGACACAAAATCACATATTGGATGCACAAGATTTTTTTAAAAACCTTAATTGGATTAGAATAAGCCTAGGGAGAACGAAAATGACCTAAATGTTCAACACATGACACAAAATTACTTATAGGATGCACAAGAATGGTTAAAAATCCTAATTGGATTAGAATAAGCTTAGGGAGGATGAAAATGACCTAAATGTTCAACACATGACACAAAATTACTTATAGGATGCACAAGAATGGTTAAAAATCCTAATTGGATTAGAATAATCCTAGGGAGGACAAAAATGACCTAATAATGCAACCAATGACACAAAATCACATATTGGATGCACAAGATTGGTTAAAAACCCTAATTGGATTAGAATAAGCCTAGGGAGGACGAAAATGACCTAAATGTGCAACCAATGACACAAAATCACATATTGGATGCACAAGATTGGTTAAAAACCCTAATTGGATTAGAATAAGCCTAGGGAGCACGAAAATGACCTAAATGTGCAACCAATGACACAAAATCACATATTGGATGCACAAGATTGGTTAAAAACCCAAAGTGGATTAGGAGAAGCCTAGGGAGGAAGAAAATGATCTAAATGTTCAACCAATGACACAAAATCACATATTGGATGCACAAGATTGGTTAAAAACCCTAATTGGATTAGAATAAGCTTAGGGAGGACGAAAATGACCTAAATGTTCAACACATGACACAAAATCACATATTGGATGCACAAGATGGTTAAAAACCCTAATTGGATTAGAATAAGCCTAGGGAGGACGAAAATGACATAAATGTGCAACCAATGACACAAAATCACATATTGGATGCACAAGATTTGTTAAAAACCTTAATTGGATTAGAATATGCCTAGGGAGGACTAAAATGATCTAAATGTTCAACCAATGACACAAAATCACATATTGGATGCATAAGATTGGTTAAAAACCCTAACTGGTTTAGAATAAGCTTAGGGAGGACGAAAATGACCTAAATGTGCAACCAATGACACAAAATCACATATTGGATGCACAAGATTGGTTAAAAACCCTATTTCGATTAGAATAAGCCTAGGGAGGACGAAAATGATCTAAATGTTCAACAAATGACACAAAATCACATATTGGATGCACAAGATTGGTTAAAAACCCTAATTGGATTAGAATAAGCTTAGGGAGGACAAAAATGGCATAAATGTTCAACCAATGACACAAAATTACTTATTGGATGCACAAGATTGGTTAAAAACCCTAATTGAGTTAGAATAAGCCTAGGGAGGACGAAAATGACCTAAATGTTCAACCAATGACGCAAAATTACTTATTGGATGCACAAGATTGGTTAAAAACCCTAATTGGATTAGAATAAGCTTAGGGAGGACGAAAATGACCTAAATGTTGAACACATGACACAAAATCACATATTGGATGCACAAGATTGGTTAAAAACCCTAATTGGATTAGAATAAGCCTAGGGAGGACGAAAATGACATAAATGTGCAACCAATGACACAAAATCACATATTGGATGCACAAGATTTGTTAAAAACCTTAATTGGATTAGAATATGCCTAGGAAGGACTAAAATGATCTAAATGTTCAACCAATGACACAAAATCACATATTGGATGCACAAGATTGGTTAAAAACCCTAATTGGTTTAGAATAAGCTTAGGGAGGACGAAAATGACCTAAATGTGCAACCAATGACACAAAATCACATATTGGATGCACAAGATTGGTTAAAAACCCTAATTGGATTAGAATAAGCCTAGGGAGGACGAAAATGACCTAAATGTGCAACCAATGACATAAAATCACATATTGGATGCACAAGATTGGTTAAAAACCCTATTTCGATTAGAATAAGCCTAGGGAGGACGAAAATGATCTAAATGTATAACAAATGACACAAAATCACATATTGGATGCACAAGATTGGTTAAAAACCATAATTGGATTAGAATAAGCTTAGGGAGGACGAAAATGGCCTAAATGTTCAACCAATGACACAAAATTACTTATTGGATGCACAAGATTGGTTAAAAACCCTAATTGAATTAGAATAAGCCTAGGGAGGACGAAAATGACCTAAATGTTCAACCAATGACACAAAATTACTTATTTGATGCATAAGATTGGTTAAAAACCCTAATTGGATTAGAATAAGCTTAGGGAGGACGAAAATGACCTAAATGTGCAACCCATGACACAAAATCACATATTGGATGCACAAGATTGGTTAAAAACCCTAATTGGATTAGAATAAGCCTAGGGAGGACGAAAATGACCTAAATGTTCAACCAATGACACAAAATCACATATTGGATGCACAAGATTGGTTAAAAACCCAAATTGGATTAGGACAAGCCTAGGGAGGATGAAAATGATCTAAATGTTCAACCAATAACACAAAATCACATATTGGATGCACAAGATTGGTTAAAAACCCTAATTGGATTAGAATAAGCTTAGGGAGGACGAAAATTACCTAAATGTTCAACACATGACACAAAATTACTTATAGGATGCACAAGAATGGTTAAAAATCCTAATTGGATTAGAATAAGCCTAGGGAGGACAAAAATGACCTAATAATGCAACCAATGACACAAACTCACATATTGGATGCACAAGATTGGTTAAAAACCCTAATTGGATTAGAATAAGCCTAGGGAGGACGAAAATGACCTAAATGTTCAACCAATGACACAAAATGAAACAAAATCACATATTGGATGCACAAGATTGGTTAAAAACCCTAATTGGATTAGAATAAGCTTAGGGATGACGAAAATGACCTAAATGTGCAACCCATGACACAAAATCACATATTGGATGCACAAGATTGGTTAAAAACCCTAATTGGATTAGAATAAGCCTAGGGAGGACGAAAATGACCTAAAAGTTCAACCAATGACACAAAATCACATATTGGATGCACAAGATTGGTTAAAAACCCAAATTGGATTAGGACAAGCCTAGGGAGGATGAAAATGATCTAAATGTTCAACCAATGACACAAAATGACACAAAATCACATATTGGATGCACAAGATTTTTTTAAAAACCTTAATTGGATTAGAATAAGCCTAGGGAGAACGAAAATGACCTAAATGTTCAACCAATGACACAAAATCACATATTGGATGCACAAGATTGGTTAAAAACCCTAATTGGATTAGAATAAGCCTAGGGAGGACGAAAATGACCTAAATGTGCAACCAATGACACAAAATCACATATTGGATGCACAAGATTGGTTAAAAACCATAATTGGATTAGAATAAGCCTAAGGAGGACGAAATTGACCTAAATGTTCAACCAATGACACAAAATGACACAAAATCACATATTGGATGCAAAAAATTTGTTAAAAACCCTAATTGGATTAGAATAAGCCTAGGGAGGACAAAAATGACCTAAATGTTCAACCAATGACACAAAATCACATATTGGATGCACAAGATTGGTTAAAAACCCTAATTGGATTAGAATAAGCCTAGGGAGGACGAAAATGACCTAAATGTGCAACCAATGACACAAAATCACATATTGGATGCACAAGATTGGTTAAAAACCCTAATTGGATTAGAATAAGCCTAGGGAGGACGAAAATGATCTAAATGTTCAACCAATGACACAAAATCACATATTGGATGCACAAGATTGGTTAAAAACCCTAATTGGATTAGAATAAGCTTAGGGAGGACGAAAATGACCTAAATGTTCAACACATGACACAAAATCACATATTGGATGCACAAGATGGTTAAAAACCCTAATTGAATTAGAATAAGCCTAGGGAGGACGAAAATGACATAAATGTGCAACCAATGACACAGAATCACATATTGGATGCACAAGATTTGTTAAAAACCTTAATTGGATTAGAATATGCCTAGGGAGGACTAAAATGATCTAAATGTTCAACCAATGACACAAAATCACATATTGGATGCACAAGATTGGTTAAAAACCCTAACTGGTTTAGAATAAGCTTAGGGAGGACGAAAATAACCTAAATGTGCAACCAATGACACAAAATCACATATTGGATGCACAAGATTGGTTAAAAACCCTATTTCGATTAGAATAAGCCTAGGGAGGACGAAAATGATCTAAATGTTCAACAAATGACACAAAATCACATATTGGATGCACAAGATTGGTTAAAAACCATAATTGGATTAGAATAAGCTTAGGGAGGACGAAAATGGCCTAAATGTTCAACCAATGACACAAAATTACTTATTGGATGCACAAGATTGGTTAAAAACCCTAATTGAATTAGAATAAGCCTAGGGAGGACGAAAATGACCTAAATGTTCAACCAATGACACAAAATTGCTTATTTGATGCATAAGATTGGTTAAAAACCCTAATTGGATTAGAATAAGCTTAGGGAGGACGAAAATGACCTAAATGTGCAACCCATGACACAAAATCACATATTGGATGCACAAGATTGGTTAAAAACCCAAATTGGATTAGGACAAGCCTAGGGAGGATGAAAATGATCTAAATGTTCAACCAATGACACAAAATCACATATTGGATGCACAAGATTGGTTAAAAACCCT
Source organism: Cicer chorassanicum (assembly GCA_037974735.1). NCBI lineage: Eukaryota > Viridiplantae > Streptophyta > Magnoliopsida > Fabales > Fabaceae > Cicer > Cicer chorassanicum. Next base: position 424,999 of record JBBPBP010001033.1, read on the forward strand.
AATTGGATTAGAATAAGCTTAGGGAGGACGAAAATTACCTAAATGTTCAACACATGACACAAAATTACTTATAGGATGCACAAGAATGGTTAAAAATCCTAATTGGATTAGAATAAGCCTAGGGAGGACAAAAATGACCTAATAATGCAACCAATGACACAAACTCACATATTGGATGCACAAGATTGGTTAAAAACCCTAATTGGATTAGAATAAGCCTAGGGAGGACGAAAATGACCTAAATGTTCAACCAATGACACAAAATGAAACAAAATCACATATTGGATGCACAAGATTGGTTAAAAACCCTAATTGGATTAGAATAAGCTTAGGGATGACGAAAATGACCTAAATGTGCAACCCATGACACAAAATCACATATTGGATGCACAAGATTGGTTAAAAACCCTAATTGGATTAGAATAAGCCTAGGGAGGACGAAAATGACCTAAAAGTTCAACCAATGACACAAAATCACATATTGGATGCACAAGATTGGTTAAAAACCCAAATTGGATTAGGACAAGCCTAGGGAGGATGAAAATGATCTAAATGTTCAACCAATGACACAAAATGACACAAAATCACATATTGGATGCACAAGATTTTTTTAAAAACCTTAATTGGATTAGAATAAGCCTAGGGAGAACGAAAATGACCTAAATGTTCAACCAATGACACAAAATCACATATTGGATGCACAAGATTGGTTAAAAACCCTAATTGGATTAGAATAAGCCTAGGGAGGACGAAAATGACCTAAATGTTCAACCAATGACACAAAATGAAACAAAATCACATATTGGATGCACAAGATTGGTTAAAAACATTAATTGGATTAGAATAAGCTTAGGGAGGACGAAAATGACCTAAATGTTCAACCAATGACACAAAATCACATATTGGATGCGCAAGATTGGTTTAAAACCCTAATTGGATTAGAATAAGCCTAGGGAGGACGAAAATGACCTAAATGTGCAACCAATGACCCAAACTCACATATTGGAAGCACAAGATTGGTTAAAAATCTTAATTGGATTAGAATAAGCCTAGGGAGGATGAGAATGACCTAAATAATCAACCAATGACACAAAATTACTTATTGGATGCACAAGATCGGTTAAAAACCCTAATTGGATTAGAATAAGCCTAGGGAGGACGAAAATGACCTAAATGTGCAACCAATGACACAAAATCACATATTGGATGCACAAGATTGGTGAAAACCTTTAATTGGATTAGAATAAGCCTAGGGATGACGAAAATGACCTAAATGTTCAACCAATGACACAAAATGACACAAAATAACATATTGGATGCACAAGATTGGTTAAAAACCCTAATTGGATTAGAATAAGCCTGGGGAGGACGAAAATGACCTAAATGTTCAACCAATGACACAAAATGACACAAAATCACATATTGGATGCACAAGATTGGTTAAAAACCCTAATTGGATTAGAATAAGCTTAGGGATGACGAAAATGACCTAAATGTGCAACCCATGACACAAAATCACATATTGGATGCACAAGATTGGTTAAAAACCCTAATTGGATTAGAATAAGCCTAGGGAGGACGAAAATGACCTAAAAGTTCAACCAATGACACAAAATCACATATTGGATGCACAAGATTGGTTAAAAACCCAAATTGGATTAGGACAAGCCTAGGGAGGATGAAAATGATCTAAATGTTCAACCAATGACACAAAATGACACAAAATCACATATTGGATGCACAAGATTTTTTTAAAAACCTTAATTGGATTAGAATAAGCCTAGGGAGAACGAAAATGACCTAAATGTTCAACCAATGACACAAAATCACATATTGGATGCACAAGATTGGTTAAAAACCCTAATTGGATTAGAATAAGCCTAGGGAGGACGAAAATGACCTAAATGTGCAACCAATGACACAAAATCACATATTGGATGCACAAGATTGGTTAAAAACCATAATTGGATTAGAATAAGCCTAAGGAGGACGAAATTGACCTAAATGTTCAACCAATGACACAAAATGACACAAAATCACATATTGGATGCAAAAAATTTGTTAAAAACCCTAATTGGATTAGAATAAGCCTAGGGAGGACGAAAATGACCTAAATGTTCAACCAATGACACAAAATCACATATTGGATGCACAAGATTGGTTAAAAACCCTAATTGGATTAGAATAAGCTTAGGAAAGACGAAAATGACCTAAATATTCAACCAATGACACAAAATCACTTATTGGATGCACAAGATTGGTAAAAAAACCTTGATAGGATTAGAATAACCCTAGGGAGGATGAAAATGACCTAAATGTGCAACCAATAACACAAAATCACATATTGGATGCTCAAGATTAGTTAAAAACCCTAATTGGATTAGAATACGCCTAGGGAGGACAAAAATGACCTAAATGTTCAACCAATGACACAAAATCACATATTGGATGCACAAGATTGGTTAAAAACCCTAATTGGATTAGAATAAGCCTAGGGAGGACGAAAATGACCTAAATGTTCAACCAATGACACAAAATCACATATTGGATGCACATGATTGGTTAAAAACCCTAATTGGATTAGAATAAGCCTAGGGAGGACGAAAATGTCCTAAATGTTCAAGCAATGACACAAAATCACATATTGGATGCACAAGATTGGTTAAAAACCGTAATTGGATTAGAATAAGCCTAGGGAGGACGAAAATGACCTAAATGTGCAACCAATGACACAAACTCAAATATTGGATGCACAAGATTGGTTAAAAATCCAAGTTGGATTAGAATAAGCCTAGGGAGGACGAAAATGACATAAATGTTCAACCAATGACACAAAATCACATATTGGATGCATAAGATTGGTTAAAAACCCTAATTGGATTAGAATAAGCCTAGGGAGGACGAAAATGACCTAAATGTTCAACCAATGACACAAAATCACATATTGGATGCACAAGATTGGTTAAAAACCCTATTTGGATTAGAATAAGCCTAGGGAGGACGAAAATGACCTAAATGTTCAACCAATGACACAAAATCACATATTGATTGCACAAGATTGGTTAAAAACCCTAATTGGATTAGAATAAGCCTAGGGAAGATGAAAATGACCTAAATGTTCAACCAATGACACAAAATCACATATTGGATGCACAAGATTGGTTAAAAACCCTAATTGGATTAGAACAAGCCTAGGGAGGACGAAAATGACCTAAATGTGCAACCAATGACAGAAAATGAAACAAAATCACATATTCGATGCACAAGATTGGTTAAAAACCCTAGTTGGATTTGAATAAGCCTAGGGAGGACTTAAATGACCTAAATGTGCAACCAATGACACAAAATCACTTATTGGATGCACAAGATTGGTTAAAAATCCTAATTGGATTAGAATAAGCCTAGGGAGGACGAAAATGACCTAAATGTTCAACATATGACACAAAATCACATATTGGATGCGCAAGATTGGTTAAATACTCTAATTGGATTAGAATAAGCTTAGGGAGGACGAAAATGACCTAAATGTTCAACACATGACACAAAATTACTTATTGGATGCACAAGCTTGGTTAAAAATCCTATTTGGATTAGAATAGGCCTAGGGAGGACGAAAATGACCTAAATGTGCAACAATTGACACAAACTCACATATTGGATGCACAAGATTGGTTAAAAATCCTAATTGGATTAGAATAAGCCTAGGGAGGACGAAAATGACCCAAATGTTCAACCAATGACACAAAATCACATATTGGATGCACAAGATTGGTTAAAAACCCTAATTGGATTAGAATAAGCCTAGGGAGGACGAAAATGACCTAAATGTTCAACCAATGACACAAAATCACATATTGGATGCACAAGATTGGTTAAAAACCCTAATTGGATTAGAATAAGCTTAGGGAGGACAAAAATGGCATAAATGTTCAACCAATGACACAAAATTACTTATTGGATGCACAAGATTGGTTAAAAACCCTAATTGAGTTAGAATAAGCCTAGGGAGGACGAAAATGACCTAAATGTTCAACCAATGACGCAAAATTACTTATTGGATGCACAAGATTGGTTAAAAACCCTAATTGGATTAGAATAAGCTTAGGGAGGACGAAAGTGACCTAAATGTGCAACCCATGACACAAAATCACATATTGGATGCACAAGATTGGTTAAAAACCCTAATTGGATTAGAATAAGCCTAGGGAGGACGAAAATGACCTAAATGTTCAACCAATGACACAAAATCACATATTGGATGCACAAGATTGGTTAAAAACCCTAATTGGATTAGAATAAGCCTAGGGAGGACGAAAATGACATAAATGTGCAACCAATGACACAAAATCACATATTGGATGCACAAGATTGGTTAAAAATCCTAATTGGATTAGAATAAGCTTAGGGAGGACTAAAATGACCTAAATGTTCAACACATGATACAAAATTACTTATAGGATGCACAAGAATGGTTAAAAATCCTAATTGGATTAGAATAAGCCTAGGGAGGACGAAAATGACCTAAATGTTCAACCAATGACACAAAATCACACAAAATTACATATTGGATGCACAAGATTGGTTAAAAACCCTAATTGGATTAGAATAAGCTTAGGGAGGACTAAAATGATCTAAATGTTCAACCAATGACACAAAATCACATATTGGATGCACAAGATTGGTTAAAAACCGTAATTGGATTAGAATAAGCCTGGGGAGGACGAAAATGACCTAAATGTTCAACCAATGACACAAAATCACATATTGGATGCACAAGATTGGTTAAAAACCCTAATTGGATTAGAATTAGCTTAGGGAGGACTAAAATGATCTATATGTTCAACCAATGACACAAAATCACATATTGGATGCACAAGATTGGTTAAAAACCCTAATTGGATTAGAATAAGCCTGGGGAGAATGAAAATGACCTAAATGTTTAACCAATGACACAAAATGACACAAAATCTTATATTGGATGCAGAAGATTGGTTAAAAACGCTAATTGGATTAGAATAAGCTTAGGGAGGACGAAAATGACCTAAATGTTCAACACATGACATAAAATTACTTATAGGATGCACAAGAATGGTTAAAAACCCTAATTGGATTAGAATAAGCCTAGGGAGGACGAAAATGACCTAAATGTTCAACCAATGACACAAAATGACACAAAATCACATATTGGATGCACAAGATTTTTTTAAAAACCTTAATTGGATTAGAATAAGCCTAGGGAGGACGAAAATGACCTTAATGTTCAACCAATGACACAAAATCACATATTGGATGCACAAGATTGGTTAAAAACCCTAATTTGATTAGAATAAGCCTAGGGAGGACGAAAATGACCTAAATGTGCAACCAATGACACAAAATCACATATTGGATGCACAAGATTGGTTAAAAACCCTAATTGGATTAGAATAAGCCTAGGGAGGACGAAAATGACCTAAATGTGCAACCAATGACACAAAATCACATATTTGATGCACAAGATTGGTTAAAAACCCAAATTGGATTAGGAGAAGCCTAGGGAGGACGAAAATGATCTAAATGTTCAACCAATGACACAAAATCACATATTGGATGCACAAGATTGGTTAAAAACCCTAATTGGATTAGAATAAGTTAGGGAGGACGAAAATGACCTAAATGTTCAACACATGACACAAAATCACATATTGGATGCACAAGATGGTTAAAAACCCTAATTGGATTAGAATAAGCCTAGGGAGGACGAAAATGACATAAATGTGCAACCAATGACACAAAATCACATATTGGATGCACAAGATTGGTTAAAAACCCTAATTGGTTTAGAATAAGCTTAGGGAGGACGAAAATGACCTAAATGTGCAACCAATGACACAAAATCACATATTGGATACACAAGATTGGTTAAAAACCCTAATTGGATTAGAATAAGCCTCGGGAGGACGAAAATGACCTAAATGTGCAACCAATGACACAAAATCACATATTGGATGCACAAGATTGGTTAAAAACCCTATTTCGATTAGAATAAGCCTAGGGAGGACGAAAATGACCTAAATGTTCAACCAATGACACAAAATCACATATTGGATGCACAAGATTGGTTATAACCCTAATTGGATTAGAATAAGCTTAGGGAGGACAAAAATGGCATAAATGTTCAACCAATGACACAAAATTACTTATTGGATGCACAAGATTGGTTAAAAACCATAATTGAATTAGAATAAGCCTAGGGAGGACGAAAATGACCTAAATGTTCAACCAATGACGCAAAATTACTTCTTGGATTCACAAGATTGGTTAAAAATCCTAATTGGATTAGAATAAGCCTAGGGAGGACGAAAATGACCCAAATGTTCAACCAATGACACAAAATCACATATTGGATGCACAAGATTGGTTAAAAACCCTAATTGGATTAGAATAAGCCTAGGGAGGACGAAAATGACCTAAATGTTCAACCAATGACACAAAATCACATATTGGATGCACAAGATTGGTTAAAAACCCTAATTGGATTAGAATAAGCATAGGGAAGACGAAAATGACCTAAATGTTCAACCAATGACACAAAATCACATATTGGATGCACAAGATTGGTTAAAAACCCTAATTGGATTAGAATAAGCCTAGGGAGGACGAAAATGACCTAAATGTTCAACCAATGACACAAAATCACATATTGGATGCACAAGATTGGTTAAAAACCCTAATTGGATTAGAATAAGCTTAGGGAGGACAAAAATGGCATAAATGTTCAACCAATGACACAAAATTACTTATTGGATGCACAAGATTGGTTAAAAACCCTAATTGAGTTAGAATAAGCCTAGGGAGGACGAAAATGACCTAAATGTTCAACCAATGACGCAAAATTACTTATTGGATGCACAAGATTGGTTAAAAACCCTAATTGGATTAGAATAAGCTTAGGGAGGACGAAAGTGACCTAAATGTGCAACCCATGACACAAAATCACATATTGGATGCACAAGATTGGTTAAAAACCCTAATTGGATTAGAATAAGCCTAGGGAGGACGAAAATGACCTAAATGTTCAACCAATGACACAAAATCACATATTGGATGCACAAGATTGGTTAAAAACCCTAATTGGATTAGAATAAGCCTAGGGAGGACGAAAATGACATAAATGTGCAACCAATGACACAAAATCACATATTGGATGCACAAGATTGGTTAAAAATCCTAATTGGATTAGAATAAGCTTAGGGAGGACTAAAATGACCTAAATGTTCAACACATGATACAAAATTACTTATAGGATGCACAAGAATGGTTAAAAATCCTAATTGGATTAGAATAAGCCTAGGGAGGACGAAAATGACCTAAATGTTCAACCAATGACACAAAATCACACAAAATTACATATTGGATGCACAAGATTGGTTAAAAACCCTAATTGGATTAGAATAAGCTTAGGGAGGACTAAAATGATCTAAATGTTCAACCAATGACACAAAATCACATATTGGATGCACAAGATTGGTTAAAAACCGTAATTGGATTAGAATAAGCCTGGGGAGGACGAAAATGACCTAAATGTTCAACACATGACACAAAATTACTTATAGGATGCACAAAAATGGTTAAAAACCCTAATTGGATTAGAATAAGCCTAGGGAGGACGAAAATGACCTAAATGTTCAACCAATGAGACAAAATGACACAAAATCACATATTGGATGCACAAGATTTTTTTAAAAACCTTAATTGGATTAGAATAAGCCTAGAGAGGACGATAATGACCTAAATGTTCAACCAATGACACAAAATCGCATATTGGATGCACAAGATTGGTTAAAAACCCTATTTGGATTATAATAAGCCTATGGAGGGCGAAAATGACCTAAATGTGCAACCAATGACACAAAATCACATATTGGATGCACAAGATCGGTTAAAAACCCTAATTGCATTAGAATAAGCCTAGGGAGGACGAAAATGACCTAAATGTGCAACCAATGACCCAAAATCACATATTGGATGCACAAGAGTGGTTAAAAACCCAAATTGGATTAGGAGAAGCCTAGGGAGGACGAAAATGATCTAAATGTTCAACCAATGACACAAAATCACATATTGGATGCACAAGATTGGTTAAAAACCCTAATTGGATTAGAATAAGCTTAGGGAGGACGAAAATGACCTAAATGTTCAACACATGACACATAATTACTTATTGGATGCACAAGATTGGTTAAAAATCCTAAATGGATTAGAATAAGCCTACGGAGGACGAAAATGACCTAAATGTGCAACCAATGACACAAACTCACATATTAGATGCACAAGATTGGTTAAAAACCCTAATTGGATTAGAATAAGCCTATGGAGGACGAAAATGATCTAAATGTTCAACCAATGACACAAAATCACATATTGGATGCACAAGATTGGTTAAAAACCCTAATTGGATTAGAATAAGCTTAGGGAGGTCAAAAATGACCTAAATGTTCTACACATGACACAAAATTACTTATTGGATGCACAAGATTGGTTAAAAATCCTAATTGGATTAGAATAAGCCTAGGGAGGACGAAAATGACCTAAATGTGCAACCAATGACACAAACTCACATATTGGATGCACAAGATTGGTTAAAAACCCTAATTGGATTAGAATAAGCCTAGGGAGGACGAAAATGACCTAAATGTTCAACCAATGACACAAAATCACATATTGGATGCACAAGATTGGTTAAAAACCCTAATTGAATTAGAATAAGCCTAGGGAGGACGAGAATGACCTAAATGTTCAACCAATGACACAAAATGACACAAAATCACATATTGGATGCACAAGATTGGTTAAAAACCATAATTGGATTTGAATAAGCCTAGGGAGGACGAAAATGACCTAAATGTGCAACCAATGACACAAAATCACAAAATGGATGCACAACATTGGTTAAAAACCCTAATGGATTAGAATAAGCTTAAGGAGGACGAAAATGACCTAAATGTTCCTCCAATGGCAGAAAATCACATATTGGATGCACTAGATTGGTTAAAAACCCTAATTGGATTAGAATAAGCCTAGGGAGGACGAAAATGACCTAAATGTTCAACCAATGACACAAAATCACATATTGGATGCACATGATTGGTTAAAAACCCTAATTGGATTAGAATAAGCCTAGGGAGGACGAAAATGTCCTAAATGTTCAAGCAATGACACAAAATCACATATTGGATGCACAAGATTGGTTAAAAACCGTAATTGGATTAGAATAAGCCTAGGGAGGACGAAAATGACCTAAATGTGCAACCAATGACACAAACTCAAATATTGGATGCACAAGATTGGTTAAAAATCCAAGTTGGATTAGAATAAGCCTAGGGAGGACGAAAATGACATAAATGTTCAACCAATGACACAAAATCACATATTGGATGCATAAGATTGGTTAAAAACCCTAATTGGATTAGAATAAGCCTAGGGAGGACGAAAATGACCTAAATGTTCAACCAATGACACAAAATCACATATTGGATGCACAAGATTGGTTAAAAACCCTATTTGGATTAGAATAAGCCTAGGGAGGACGAAAATGACCTAAATGTTCAACCAATGACACAAAATCACATATTGATTGCACAAGATTGGTTAAAAACCCTAATTGGATTAGAATAAGCCTAGGGAAGATGAAAATGACCTAAATGTTCAACCAATGACACAAAATCACATATTGGATGCACAAGATTGGTTAAAAACCCTAATTGGATTAGAACAAGCCTAGGGAGGACGAAAATGACCTAAATGTGCAACCAATGACAGAAAATGAAACAAAATCACATATTCGATGCACAAGATTGGTTAAAAACCCTAGTTGGATTTGAATAAGCCTAGGGAGGACTTAAATGACCTAAATGTGCAACCAATGACACAAAATCACTTATTGGATGCACAAGATTGGTTAAAAATCCTAATTGGATTAGAATAAGCCTAGGGAGGACGAAAATGACCTAAATGTTCAACATATGACACAAAATCACATATTGGATGCGCAAGATTGGTTAAATACTCTAATTGGATTAGAATAAGCTTAGGGAGGACGAAAATGACCTAAATGTTCAACACATGACACAAAATTACTTATTGGATGCACAAGCTTGGTTAAAAATCCTATTTGGATTAGAATAGGCCTAGGGAGGACGAAAATGACCTAAATGTGCAACAATTGACACAAACTCACATATTGGATGCACAAGATTGGTTAAAAATCCTAATTGGATTAGAATAAGCCTAGGGAGGACGAAAATGACCCAAATGTTCAACCAATGACACAAAATCACATATTGGATGCACAAGATTGGTTAAAAACCCTAATTGGATTAGAATAAGCCTAGGGATGACGAAAATGACCTAAATGTTCAACCAATGACACAAAATCACATATTGGATGCACAAGATTGGTTGAAAACCCTAATTGGATTAGAATATGCCCAAGGAGGACGAAAATGACCTAAATGTTCAACCAATGACACAAAATCACATATTGGATGCAAAAGATTGGTTAAAAACCCTAATTAAATTAGAATAAGCCTAGGGAGGACGAAAACGACCTAAATGTTCAACCAATGACACAAAATCACATATTGGATGCACAAGATTGGTTAAAAATCCTAATTGGATTAGAATAAGCCTAGGGAGGACGAATATGACCCAAATATTCAACCAATGACACAAAATCACATATTGGATGCACAAGATTGGTTAAAAACCCTAATTGGATTAGAATAAGCCTAGGGAGGACGAAAATGAATTAAATGTTCAACCAATGACACAAAATCACATATTGGATGCACAAGATTGGTTAGAAACCCTAATTGGATTAGAATAAGCCTAGGGAAGACGAAAATGACCTAAATGTTCAACCAATGACACAAAATCACATATTGGATGCACAAGGTTGGTTAAAAACCCTAATTGGATTAGAATAAGCCTAGGGAGGACGAAAATGACCTAAATGTGCAACCAATGACACAAACTCAAATATTGGATGCACAAGATTGGTTAAAAATCCTAATTGGATTAGAATAAGCTTAGGGAAGACGAAAATGACCTAAATGTGCAACCCATGACAGAAAATCACATATTGGATGCACAAGATTGGTTAAAAACCCTAATTGGATTAGAATAAGCTTAGGGAGGACGAAAATGACATAAATGTGCAACCAATGACACAAAATCACATATTGGATGCACAAGATTGGTTAAAAACCCTAATTGGATTAGAATAAGCCTAGGGAGGACGAAAATGACCTAAATGTTCAACCAATGACACAAAATCACATATTGGATGCACAAGATTGGTTAAAAACCCTAATTGGATTAGAATAAGCATAGGGAAGACGAAAATGACCTAAATGTTCAACCAATGACACAAAATCACATATTGGATGCACAAGATTGGTTAAAAACCCTAATTGGATTAGAATAAGCCTAGGGAGGGCGAAAATGACATAAATGTGCAACCAATGACACAAAATCACATATTGGATGCACAAGATTGGTTAAAAATCCTAATTGGATTAGAATAAGCCTAGGGAGGACGAAAATGACCTAAATGTTCAACCAATGACACAAAATCACATATTGGATGCACAAGATTGGTTAAAAACCCTAATTGGATTAGAATAAGCCTAGGGAGGACGAAAATGACCTAAATGTGCAAACAATGACACAAACTCAAATATTGGATGCACAAGATTGGTTAAAAATCCTAATTGGATTAGAATAAGCCTAGGGAGGACGAAAATGACATAAATGTTCAACCAATGACACAAAATCACATATTGGATGCACAAGATTGGTTAAAAACCCCAATTGGATTAGAATAAGCCTAGGGAGGACGAAAATGACCTAAATGTTCAACCAATGACACAAAATCACATATTGGATGCACAAGATTGGTTAAAAACCCTAATTGGATTAGAATAAGCTTAGGGAGGACGAAAATGACCTAAATGTGCAACCAATGACACAAACTCAAATATTGGATGCACAAGATTGGTTAAAAATCCAAATTGGATTAGAATAAGCCTAGGGAGGACGAAAATCACATAAATGTGCAACCAATGACACAAAATCACATATTGGATGCACAAGATTGGTTAAAAATCCTAATTGGATTAGAATAAGCCTAGGGAGGACGAAAATGACCTAAATGTTCAACGAATGACACAAAATCACATTTGGGATGCACAAGATTGGTTAAAAACCATAATTGGATTAGAATAAGCCTTGGGAAGACGAAAATGACCTAAATGTTCAACACATGACACAAAATTACTTATTGGATGCACAAGATTAGTTAAAAACCCTAATTGGATTAGAATAAGCCTAGGGAGGGCGAAAATGACATAAATGTGCAACCAATGACACAAAATCACATATCGGATGCACAAGATTGGTTAAAAATCCTAATTGGATTAGAATAAGCCTAGGGAGGACGAATATGACATAAATGTTCAACCAATGACACAAAATCACATATTGGATGCACAAGATTGGTTAAAAACCCCAATTGGATTAGAATAAGCCTAGGGAGCACGAAAATGACCTAAATGTTCAACCAATGACACAAAATCACATATTGGATGCACAAGATTGGTTAAAAACCCTAATTGGATTAGAATAAGCCTAGGGAGGACGAAAATGACCTAAATGTGCAACCAATGACACAAACTCAAATATTGGATGCACAAGATTGGTTAAAAATCCAAATTGGATTAGAATAAGCCTAGGGAGGACGAAAATGACATAAATGTGCAACCAATGACACAAAATCACATATTGGATGCACAAGATTGGTTAAAAACCCCAATTGGATTAGAATAAGCCTAAGGAGGACGAAAATGATCTAAATGTTCAACCAATGACACAAAATCACATATTGGATGCACAAGATTGGTTAAAAACCCTAATTGGATTAGAATAAGCTTAGGGAGGACGAAAATGACCTAAATGTGCAACCAATGACACAAAATCACATATTGGATGCACAAGATTGGTCAAAAACCCTAATTGGATTAGAATAAGCCTAGGGAGAACGAAAATGACCTAAATGTTCAACCAATGACACAAAATCACATATTGGATGCACAAGATTGGTTAAAAACCCTAATTGGATTAGAATAAGCTTAGGGAGGACGAAAATGACCTAAATGTGCAACCCATGACACAAAATCACATATTGGATGCACAAGATTGGTTAAAAACCCTAATTTGATTAGTATAAGCCTAGGGAGGACGAAAATGACCTAAATGTTCAACCAATGACACAAAATGACACAAAAACACATATTGGATGCACAAGATTGGTTAAAAACCCTAATTAGATTAGAATAAGCTTAGGGAGAACGAAAATGACCTAAATGTTCAACCAATGACACAAAATCACTTATTGGATGCACAAGATTGGTTAAAAACCCTAATTGGATTAGAATAAGCCTAGGGAGGACGAAAATGACCTAAATGTGCAACCAATGACACAAAATCACATATTGGATGCTCAAGATTGAGTAAAAACCCTAATTGGATTAGAGTAAGCCTAGGGAGGACGAAAATGACCTAAATGTGCAACCAATGACACAAAATCACATATTGGATGCACAAGATTGGTTAAAAACCCTAATTGGATTAGGAGAAGCCTAGGGAGGACGAAAATGACCTAAATGTTCAACCAATGACACAAAATGACACAAAATCACATATTGGATGCACCAGATTTGTTAAAAACCCTAATTGGATTAGAATAAGCTTAGGGAGGACGAAAATGACCTAAATGTTCAACCAATGACACAAAATCACATATTGGATGCACAAGATTGGTTAAAAACCCTAATTGGATTAGAATAAGCCTAGGGAGGACGAAAATGACCTAAATGTGCAACCAATGACACAAAATCACATATTGGATGCACAAGATTGGTTAAAAACCCTAATTGGATTAGAATAAGCCTAGGGAGGACGAAAATGACCTAAATGTGCAACCAATGACACAAAATCACATATTGGATGCACAAGATTGGTTAAAAACCCAAAGTGGATTAGGAGAAGCCTAGGGAGGACAAAAATGATCTAAATGTTCAACCAATGACACAAAATCACATATTGGATGCACAAGATTGGTTAAAAACCCTAATTGGATTAGAATAAGCTTAGGGAGGACGAAAATGACCTAAATGTTCAACACATGACACAAAATCACATATTGGATGCACAAGATGGTTAAAAACCCTAATTGGATTAGAATAAGCCTAGGGAGGACGAAAATGACATAAATGTGCAACCAATGACACAGAATCACATATTGGATGCACAAGATTTGTTAAAAACCTTAATTGGATTAGAATATGCCTAGGGAGGACTAAAATGATCTAAATGTTCAACCAATGACACAAAATCACATATTGGATGCACAAGATTGGTTAAAAACCCTAACTGGTTTAGAATAAGCTTAGGGAGGACGAAAATAACCTAAATGTGCAACCAATGACACAAAATCACATATTGGATGCACAAGATTGGTTAAAAACCCTATTTCGATTAGAATAAGCCTAGGGAGGACGAAAATGATCTAAATGTTCAACAAATGACACAAAATCACATATTGGATGCACAGGATTGGTTAAAAACCCTAATTGGATTAGAATAAGCTTAGGGAGGACAAAAATGGCATAAATGTTCAACCAATGACACAAAATTACTTATTGGATGCACAAGATTGGTTAAAAACCCTAATTGAGTTAGAATAAGCCTAGGGAGGACGAAAATGACCTAAATGTTCAACCAATGACGCAAAATTACTTATTGGATGCACAAGATTGGTTAAAAACCCTAATTGGATTAGAATAAGCTTAGGGAGGACGAAAATGACCTAAATGTTGAACACATGACACAAAATCACATATTGGATGCACAAGATTGGTTAAAAACCCTAATTGGATTAGAATAAGCCTAGGGAGGACGAAAATGACATAAATGTGCAACCAATGACACAAAATCACATATTGGATGCACAAGATTTGTTAAAAACCTTAATTGGATTAGAATATGCCTAGGAAGGACTAAAATGATCTAAATGTTCAACCAATGACACAAAATCACATATTGGATGCACAAGATTGGTTAAAAACCCTAATTGGTTTAGAATAAGCTTAGGGAGGACGAAAATGACCTAAATGTGCAACCAATGACACAAAATCACATATTGGATGCACAAGATTGGTTAAAAACCCTAATTGGATTAGAATAAGCCTAGGGAGGACGAAAATGACCTAAATGTTCAACCAACGACACAAAATCACATATTGGATGCACAAGATTGGTTAAAAACCCTAATTGGATTAAAATAAACCTAGGGAGGACGAAAATGACCTAAATGTTCTACCAATGACATAAAATGGCAGAAAATCACATATTGGATGCACAAGATTGGTTAAAAACCCTAATTGGATTAGAATAAGCCTAGGGAGGACGAAAATGACCTAAATGTTCAACCAATGACACAAAATCACATATTGGATGCACAAGATTGGTTAAAAACCCTAATTAGATTAGAATAAGCTTAGGGAGGACGAAAATGACCTAAATGTTCAACCAATGACACAAAATCACATATTGGATGCACAAGATTGGTTAAAAATCCTAATTAAATTAGAATAAGCCTAGGGAGGACGAAAATGACCTAAATGTTCAACCAATGACACAAAATCACATATTGGATGCACAAGATTGGTTAAAAACCCTAATTGGATTAGAATAAGCCTAGGGAGGACGAAAATGACCTAAATGTGCAAACAATGACACAAACTCAAATATTCGATGCACAAGATTGGTTAAAAATCCTAATTGGATTAGAATAAGCCTAGGGAGGACGAAAATGACATAAATGTTCAACCAATGACACAAAATCACATATTGGATGCACAAGATTGGTTAAAAACCCCAATTGGATTAGAATAAGCCTAGGGAGGACGAAAATGACCTAAATGTTCAACAAATGACAAAAAATCACATTATGGATGCACAAGATTGGTTAAAAACCCTAATTGGATTAGAATAAGCCTAGGGAGGACGAAAATGACCTAAATGTGTAACCAATGACACAAACTCAAATATTGGATGCACAAGATTGGTTAAAAATCCAAATTGGATTAGAATAAGCCTAGGGAGGACGAAAATGACATAAATGTTCAACCAATGACACAAAATCACATATTGGATGCACAAGATTGGTTAAAAACCCTAATTGGATTAGAATAAGCCTAGGGTGGACAAAAATGACCTAAATGTTCAACCAATGACACAAAATCACATATTGGATGCGCAACATTGGTTAAAAACCCTAATTGGATTAGAATAAGCTTAGGGAGGACGAAAATGACCTAAATGTTCAACGAATGACACAAAATCACATATTGGATGCCCAAGATTGGTTAAAAACCCTAATTGGATTAGAATAAGCTTAGGGAGGACGAAATTGACCTAAATGTTCAACACATGACACAAAATTACTTATTGGATGCACAAGATTGGTTAAAAATCCTAATTGGATTAGAAGAAGCCTAGGGAGGACGAAAATGACCTAAATGTGCAACCAATGACACAAACTTACATATTGGATGCACAAGATTGGTTAAAAATCCTAATTGGATTAGAATAAGCCTAGGGAGGACGAAAATGACCAAAATGTTCAACCAATGACACAAAATCACATATTGGATGCGCAAGATTGGTTAAAAACCCTAATTGGATTAGAATAAGCATAGGGAGGACGAAAATGACCTAAATGTTCAACACATGACAAAAAATTACTTATTGGATGCACAAGATTGGTTAAAAATCCTAATTGGATTAGAATAAGCCTAGGGAGGACGGAAATGACCTAAATGTGCCACAATTGACACAAAATCACATATTGGATGCACAAGATTGGTTAAAAACCCTAATTGGATTAGAATAAGCCTAGGGAGGACGAAAATGACCTAAATGTTCAACCAATGACAAAAAATCACATATTGGATGCACAAGATTGGTTAAAAAGCCTAATTGGATTAGAGTAAGCCTAGGGAGGACGAAAATGACCTAAATGTTCAACCAATGACACAAAATCACATATTGGATGCACAAGATTGGTTAAAAATCCTAATTAAATTAGACTAAGCCTAGGGAGGACGAAAATGACCTAAATGTTCAACCAATGACACAAAATCACATATTGGATGCACAAGATTGGTTAAAAACCCTAATTGGATTAGAATAAGCCTAGGGAGGACGAAAATGACCTAAATGTGCAACCAATGACACAAACTCAAATATTGGATGCACAAGATTGGTTAAAAATCCAAATTGGATTAGAATAAGCCTAGGGAGGACGAAAATGACATAAATGTTCAACCAATGACACAAAATCACATATTGGATGCACAAGATTGGTTAAAAACCCTAATTGGATTAGAATAAGCCTAGGGTGGACAAAAATGACCTAAATGTTCAACCAATGACACAAAATCACATATTGGATGCGCAAGATTGGTTAAAAACCCTAATTGGATTAGATTAAGCTTAGGGAGGACGAAAATGACCTAAATGTTCAACACATGACACAAAATTACTTATTGGATGCACAAGATTGGTTAAAAACCCTAATTGGATTAGAATAAGCCTAGGGAGGGCGAAAATGACATAAATGTGCAACCAATGACACAAAATCACATATTGGATGCACAAGATTGGTTAAAAACCCTAATTGGATTAGAATAAGCCTAGGGAGGGCGAAAATGACATAAATGTGCAACCAATGACACAAAATCACATATCGGATGCACAAGATTGGTTAAAAATCCTAATTGGATTAGAATAAGCCTAGGGAGGACGAATATGACATAAATGTTCAACCAATGACACAAAATCACATATTGGATGCACAAGATTGGTTAAAAACCCCAATTGGATTAGAATAAGCCTAGGGAGGACGAAAATGACCTAAATGTTCAACCAATGACACAAAATCACATATTGGATGCACAAGATTGGTTAAAAACCCTAATTGGATTAGAATAAGCCTAGGGAGGACGAAAATGACCTAAATGTGCAAACAATGACACAAACTCAAATATTGGATGCACAAGATTGGTTAAAAATCCTAATTGGATTAGAATAAGCCTAGGGAGGACGAAAATGACATAAATGTTCAACCAATGACACAAAATCACATATTGGATGCACAAGATTGGTTAAAAACCCCAATTGGATTAGAATAAGCCTAGGGAGGACGAAAATGACCTAAATGTTCAACAAATGACAAAAAATCACATATTGTATGCACAAGATTGGTTAAAAACCCTAATTGGATTAGAATAAGCCTAGGGAGGACGAAAATGACCTAAATGTGCAACCAATGACACAAACTCAAATATTTGATGCACAAGATTGGTTAAAAATCCAAATTGGATTAGAATAAGCCTAGGGAGGACGAAAATGACATAAATGTTCAACCAATGACACAAAATCACATATTGGATGCACAAGATTGGTTAAAAACCCTAATTGGATTAGAATAAGCCTAGGGTGGACAAAAATGACCTAAATGTTCAACCAATGACACAAAATCACATATTGGATGCGCAAGATTGGTTAAAAACCCTAATTGGATTAGATTAAGCTTAGGGAGGACGAAAATGACCTAAATGTTCAACACATGACACAAAATTACTTATTGGATGCACAAGATTGGTTAAAAACCCTAATTGGATTAGAATAAGCCTAGGGAGGGCGAAAATGACATAAATGTGCAACCAATGACACAAAATCACATATTGGATGCACAAGATTGGTTAAAAATCCTAATTGGATTAGAATAAGCCTAGGGAGGACGAAAATGACCTAAATGTTCAACCAATGACACAAAATCACATTTGGGATGCACAAGATTGGTTAAAAACCATAATTGGATTAGAATAAGCCTTGGGAAGACGAAAATGACCTAAATGTTCAACACATGACACAAAATTACTTATTGGATGCACAAGATTAGTTAAAAACCCTAATTGGATTAGAATAAGCCTAGGGAGGGCGAAAATGACATAAATGTGCAACCAATGACACAAAATCACATATCGGATGCACAAGATTGGTTAAAAATCCTAATTGGATTAGAATAAGCCTAGGGAGGACGAATATGACATAAATGTTCAACCAATGACACAAAATCACATATTGGATGCACAAGATTGGTTAAAAACCCCAATTGGATTAGAATAAGCCTAGGGAGCACGAAAATGACCTAAATGTTCAACCAATGACACAAAATCACATATTGGATGCACAAGATTGGTTAAAAACCCTAATTGGATTAGAATAAGCCTAGGGAGGACGAAAATGACCTAAATGTGCAACCAATGACACAAACTCAAATATTGGATGCACAAGATTGGTTAAAAATCCAAATTGGATTAGAATAAGCCTAGGGAGGCAAAAAGGGCATAAATGTGCAACCAATGACACAAAATAAAATATCGGATGCACAAGATTGGTTAAAAATCCTAATTGGATTAGAATAAGCCTAGGGAGGACGAAAATGACATAAATGTTCAACCAATGACACAAAATCACATATTGGATGCACAAGATTGGTTAAAAACCCCAATTGGATTAGAATAAGCCTAGGGAGCACGAAAATGACCTAAATGTTCAACCAATGACACAAAATCACATATTGGATGCACAAGATTGGTTAAAAACCCTAATTGGATTAGAATAAGCCTAGGGAGGACGAAAATGACCCAAATACGCAACCAATGACACAAACTCAAATATTGGATGCACAAGATTGGTTAAAAATCCAAATTGGATTAGAATAAGCCTAGGGAGGACGAAATTGACATAAATGTGCAACCAATGACACAAAATCACATATTGGATGCACAAGATTGGTTAAAAATCCTAATTGGATTAGAATAAGCCTAGGGAGGACGAAAATGACCTAAATGTTCAACCAATGACACAAAATCACATATGGGATGCACAAGATTGGTTAAAAACCCTAATTGGATTAGAATAAGCATAGGGAAGACGAAAATGACCTAAATGTTCAACACATGACACAAAATTACTTATTGGATGCACAAGATTGGTCAAAAACTTTAATTGGATTAGAATAAGCCTAGGGAGGGCGAAAATGACATAAATGTGCAACCAATGACACAAAATCACATATCGGATGCACAAGATTGGTTAAACATCCTAATTGGATTAGAATAAGCCTAGGGAGGACGAAAATGACATACATGTTCAACCAATGACACAAAATCACATATTGGATGCACAAGATTGGTTAAAAACCCCAATTGGATTAGAATAAGCCTAAGGAGGACGAAAATGATCTAAATGTTCAACCAATGACACAAAATCACATATTGGATGCACAAGATTGGTTAAAAACCCTAATTGGATTAGAATAAGCTTAGGGAGGACGAAAATGACCTAAATGTGCAACCAATGACACAAACTCAAATATTGGATGCACAAGATTGGTTAAAAATCCAAATTGGATTAGAATAAGCCTAGGGAGGACGAAAATGACATAAATGTGCAACCAATGACACAAAATCACATATTGGATGCACAAGATTGGTTAAAAATCCTAATTGGATTAGAATAAGCCTAGGGAGGACGAAAATGACCTAAATGTTCAACCAATGACACAAAATCACATTTGGGATGCACAAGATTGGTTAAAAACCCTAATTGGATTAGAATAAGCCTAGGGAAGACGAAAATGACCTAAATGTTCAACACATGACACAAAATTACTTATTGGATGCACAAGATTGGTTAAAAACCCTAATTGGATTAGAATAAGCCTAGGGAGGGCGAAAATGACATAAATGTGCAACCAATGACACAAAATCACATATTGGATGCACAAGATTGGTTAAAACCCTAATTAAATTAGAATAAGCCTAGGGAGGGCGAAAATGACCTAAATGTGCAACCAATGACACAAAATCACATATCGGATGCACAAGATTGGTTAAAAATCCTAATTGGATTAGAATAAGCCTAGGGAGGACGAAAATGACATACATGTTCAACCAATGACACAAAATCACATATTGGATGCACAAGATTGGTTAAAAACCCCAATTGGATTAGAATAAGCCTAAGGAGGACGAAAATGATCTAAATGTTCAACCAATGACACAAAATCACATATTGGATGCACAAGATTGGTTAAAAACCCTAATTGGATTAGAATAAGCCTAGGGAGGGCGAAAATGACATAAATGTGCAACCAATGACACAAAATCACATATCGGATGCACAAGATTGGTTAAAAATCCTAATTGGATTAGAATAAGCCTAGGGAGGACGAATATGACATAAATGTTCAACCAATGACACAAAATCACATATTGGATGCACAAGATTGGTTAAAAACCCCAATTGGATTAGAATAAGCCTAGGGAGGACGAAAATGACCTAAATGTTCAACCAATGACACAAAATCACATATTGGATGCACAAGATTGGTTAAAAACCCTAATTGGATTAGAATAAGCCTAGGGAGGACGAAAATGACCTAAATGTGCAAACAATGACACAAACTCAAATATTGGATGCACAAGATTGGTTAAAAATCCTAATTGGATTAGAATAAGCCTAGGGAGGACGAAAATGACATAAATGTTCAACCAATGACACAAAATCACATATTGGATGCACAAGATTGGTTAAAAACCCTAATTGGATTAGAATAAGCCTAGGGAGGACGAAAATGACCTAAATGTTCAACCAATGACACAAAATCACATATTGGATGCACAAGATTGGTTAAAAACCATAATTGGATTAGAATAAGCCTAGGGAGGACGAAAATGACCTAAATGTGCAACCAATGACACAAAATCACATAATGGATGCACAAGATTGGTTAAAAACCCTAATTGGATTAGAATAAGCCTAGGGAGGACGAAAATGACCTAAATGTGCAACCAATGACACAAAATCACATATTGGATGCACAAGATTGGTTAAAAACCCTAATTGGATTAGAATAAGCATAGGGAGGACGAAAATGACCTAAATGTGCAACCAATGACACAAAATCACGTAATGGATGCACAAGATTGGTTAAAAACCCTAATTGGATTAGAATAAGCTTAGGGAGGACGAAAATGACCTAAATGTTCATCCAATGACACAAAATGGCACAAAATCACATATTGGATGCACAAGATTGGTTAAAAACCCTAATTGGATTAGAATAAGCTTAGGGAGGACGAAAATGACCTAAATGTGCAACCAATTACACAAAATCACATAATGGATGCACAAGATTGGTTAAAATCCCTAATTGGATTAGAATAAGCTTAGGGAGGACAAAAATGACCTAAATGTTCATCCTATGACACAAAATCACTTATTGGATGCACAAGATTGGTTAAAAACCATAATTGCATTAGAATAAGCCTAAAGAGGACGAAAATGACATAAATGTGCAACCAATAACACAAAATAACATATTGGATGCACAAGATTAGTTAAAAACCGTAAGTGGATTAGAATACGCCTAGGTTGGACGAAAATGACCTAAATTTTCAACCAATGACACAAAATGACACAAAATCACATATTGGATGCACAAGATTGGTTAAAAACCCTAATTGGATTAGAATAAGCATAGGGAGGACGAAAATGACCTAAATGTGCAACCAATGACACAAAATCACATAATGGATGCACAAGATTGGTTAAAAACCCTAATTGGATTAGAATAAGCTTAGGGAGGACGAAAATGACCTAAATGTTCATCCAATGACACAAAATCACTTATTGGATGCATAAGATTGGTTAAAAACCCTAATGGATTGGAATAAGCTTAGGGAGCACGAAAATGACCTAAATGTTCAACCAATGACACAAAATCACTTATTGGATGCACAAGATTGGTTAAAAACCCAAATTGCATTAGAATAAGCCTAGGGTGGACGAAAATGACCTAAATGTGCAACCAATGACACAAAATCACATATTGGATGCACAAGATTGGTTAAAAACCCTAATTAGATTAGAATACGCTTATGGAGAACGAAAATGACCTAAATGTGCAACCAATGACACAAAATCACATAATGGATGCACAAGATTGGTTAAAAACCCTAATTGGATTAGAATAAGCTTAGGGAGGACGAAAATGACCTAAATGTTCAACCAATGACACAAAATCACATATTGGATGCACAAGATTGGTTAAAAACCCTAATTGGATTAGAATAAGCCTAGGGAGGACGAAAATGACCTAAATGTTCAACTAATGACACAAAATCACATATTGGATGCACAAGATTGGTTAAAAACCCTAATTGGATTAAAATAAGCTTAGGGAGGACGAAAAGGACCTAAATGTTCAACCAATGACACAAAATCACATATTGGATGCACAAGATTGGTTAAAAACCCTAATTCGATTAGAATAAGCTTAGGGAGGACGAAAATGACCTAAATGTTCAACCAATGACACAAAATCACATATTGGATGCACAAGATTGGTTAAAAACCCTAATTGGATTAAAATAAGCTTAGGGAGGACGAAAAGGACCTAAATGTTCAACCAATGACACAAAATCACATATTGGATGCACAAGATTGGTTAAAAACCTTAATTGGATTAGAATAAGCTTAGGGAGGACGAAAATGACCTAAATGTTCAACCAATGACACAAAATCACATATTGGATGCACAAGATTGGTTAAAAACCCTAATTGGATTAGAATAAGCCTAGGGAGGACGAAAATGACCTAAATGTTCAACCAATGACACAAAATGAAACAAAATCACATATTGGATGCACAAGATTGGTTAAAAACCTTAATTGGATTAGAATAAGCTTAGGGAGGACGAAAATGACCTAAATGTTCAACCAATGACAAAAAATCACATATTGGATGCACAAGATTGGTTAAAAATCCTAATTGGATTAGAATAAGCATAGGGAGGACGAAAATGACATAAATGTTCAACCAATGACACGAAATCACATATTGGATGCACAAGATTGGTTAAAAACCCTAATTGGATTAGAATAAGCTTAGGGAGGACGAAAATGACCTAAATGTGCAACCCATGACACAAAATCACATATTGGATGCACAAGATTGGTTAAAAACCTTAATTGGATTAGAATAAGCCTAGGGAGGACGAAAATGACCTAAATGTGCAACCAATGAAACTAACTCAAATATTGGATGCACAAGATTGGTTAAAATCCTAATTGGATTAGAATAAGCCTAGGGAGGACGAAAATGACATAAATGTTCAACCAATGACACAAAATCACATATTGGATGCACAAGATTGGTTAAAAACGCTAATTGGATTAGAATAAGCCTAGGGAGGACGAAAAATGACATAAATGTGCAACCAATGATACAAAATCATATATTGGATGCACAAGATTGGTTAAAAACCCAACTTGGATAAGAATAAGCTTAGGGAGGACGAAAATGACCTAAATGTGCAACCCATGACACAAAATCACATATTGGATGCACAAGATTGGTTAAAAACCCTAATTGAATTAGAATAAGCCTAGGGAGGACGAAAATGACCTAAATGTTCAACCAATGACACAAAATTACTTATTGGATGCACAAGATTGGTTAAAAACCCTAATTGGATTAGAATAAGCTTAGGGAGGACGAAAATGACCTAAATGTGTAACCCATGACACAAAATAACATATTGGATGCACAAGATTGGTTAAAAACCCTAATTGGATTAGAATAAGCCTAGGGAAGTCGAAAATGACCTAAATGTTCAACCAATGACACAAAATCATATATTGGATGCACAAGATTGGTTAAAAACCCTAATTGGATTAGAATAAGCCTAGGGAGGACGAAAATGACCTAAATGTTCAACCAATGACACAAAATCACATATTGGATGCACAAGATTGGTTAAAAACCCTAATTGGATTAGAATAAGCCTAGGGAGGACGAAAATGACCTAAATGTTCAACCAATGACACAAAATCACATATTGGATGCACAAGATTGGTTAAAAACCATAATTGGATTAGAATAAGCCTAGGGAAGACGAAAATGACCTAAATGTTCAACACATGACACAAAATTACTTATTGGATGCACAAGATTGGTTAAAAACCCTAATTGGATTAGAATAAGCCTAGGGAGGGCGAAAATGACATAAATGTGCAACCAATGACACAAAATCACATATTGGATGCACAAGATTGGTTAAAACCCTAATTAAATTAGAATAAGCCTAGGGAGGGCGAAAATGACCTAAATGTGCAACCAATGACACAAAATCACATATCGGATGCACAAGATTGGTTAAAAATCCTAATTGGATTAGAATAAGCCTAGGGAGGACGAAAATGACATACATGTTCAACCAATGACACAAAATCACATATTGGATGCACAAGATTGGTTAAAAACCCCAATTGGATTAGAATAAGCCTAAGGAGGACGAAAATGATCTAAATATTCAACCAATGACACAAAATCACATATTGGATGCACAAGATTGGTTAAAAACCCTAATTGGATTAGAATAAGCCTAGGGAGGACGAAAATGACATAAATGTTCAACCAATGACACAAAATCACATATTGGATGCACAAGATTGGTTAAAAACCCTAATTGGATTAGAATAAGCCTAGGGTGGACGAAAATGACCTAAATGTTCAACCAATGACACAAAATCACATATTGGATGC
>JBBPBP010001033.1:464833-485602 GCA_037974735.1 Cicer chorassanicum
ACCCCAATTGGATTAGAATAAGCCTAAGGAGGACGAAAATGATCTAAATATTCAACCAATGACACAAAATCACATATTGGATGCACAAGATTGGTTAAAAACCCTAATTGGATTAGAATAAGCCTAGGGAGGACGAAAATGACCTAAATGTGCAACCAATGACACAAACTCAAATATTGGATGCACAAGATTGGTTAAAAATCCAAATTGGATTAGAATAAGCCTAGGGAGGACGAAAATGACATAAATGTTCAACCAATGACACAAAATCACATATTGGATGCACAAGATTGGTTAAAAACCCTAATTGGATTAGAATAAGCCTAGGGTGGACGAAAATGACCTAAATGTTCAACCAATGACACAAAATCACATATTGGATGCGCAAGATTGGTTAAAAACCCTAATTGGATTAGATTAAGCTTAGGGAGGACGAAAATGACCTAAATGTTCAACACATGACACAAAATTACTTATTGGATTCACAAGATTGGTTAAAAACCCTAATTGGATTAGAATAAGCCTAGGGAGGGCGAAAATGACATAAATGTGCAACCAATGACACAAAATCACATATTGGATGCACAAGATTGGTTAAAAATCCGAATTGGATTAGAATAAGCCTAGGGAGGACAAAAATGACCTAAATGTTCAACCAATGACACAAAATCACATATTGGATGCGCAAGATTGGTTAAAAACCCTAATTGGATTAGAATAAGCTTAGGGAGGACGAAAATGACCTAAATGTTCAACCAATGACACAAAATCACATATTGGATGCACAAGATTGGTTAAAAACCCTAATTGGATTAGAATAAGCATAGGGAAGACGAAAATGACCTAAATGTTCAACCAATGACACAAAATCACATATTGGATGCACAAGATTGGTTAAAAACCCTAATTGGATTAGAATAAGCCTAGGGAGGACAAAAATGACCTAAATGTGCAACCAATGACACAAACTCACATATTGGATGCACAAGATTGGTTAAAAATCCTAATTGGATTAGAATAAGCCTAAGGAGGACGAAAATGACGCAAATGTTCAACCAATGACACAAAATCACATATTGGATGCACAAGATTGGTTAAAAACCCTAATTGGATTAGAATAAGCCTAGGGAGGACGAAAATGACCTAAATATTCAACCAATGACACAAAATCACATATTGGATGCACAAGATTGGTTAAAAATCCAAATTGGATTAGAATAAGCCTAGGGAGGACAAAAATGACCTAAATGTTCAACACATGACACAAAATTACTTATTGGATGCACAAGATTGGTTAAAAACCCTAATTGGATTAAAATAAGCCTAGGGAGGGCGAAAATGACATAAATGTGCAACCAATGACACAAAATCACATATCGGATGCACAAGATTGGTTAAAAATCCTAATTGGATTAGAATAAGCCTAGGGAGGATGAAAATGACATAAATGTTCAACCAATGACACAAAATCACATATTGGATGCACAAGATTGGTTAAAAACCCCAATTGGATTAGAATAAGCCTAGGGAGGACGAAAATGACCTAAATGTTCAACCAATGACACAAAATCACATATTGGATGCACAAGATTGGTTAAAAACCCTAATTGGATTAGAATAAGCATAGGGAAGACGAAAATGACCTAAATGTTCAACCAATGACACAAAATCACATATTGGATGCACAAGATTGGTTAAAAACCCTAATTGGATTAGAATAAGCCTAGGGAGGGCGAAAATGACATAAATGTGCAACCAATGACACAAAATCACATATTGGATGCACAAGATTGGTTAAAAATCCTAATTGGATTAGAATAAGCCTAGGGAGGACGAAAATGACCTAAATGTTCAACCAAT
The DNA here is from genome assembly GCA_037974735.1 of Cicer chorassanicum. Lineage (NCBI taxonomy): Eukaryota > Viridiplantae > Streptophyta > Magnoliopsida > Fabales > Fabaceae > Cicer > Cicer chorassanicum. The sequence continues at coordinate 466,694 of JBBPBP010001033.1, forward strand.
GACACAAAATCACATATTGGATGCACAAGATTGGTTAAAAACCCTAATTGGATTAGAATAAGCCTAGGGAGGACGAAAATGACCTAAATGTGCAAACAATGACACAAACTCAAATATTGGATGCACAAGATTGGTTAAAAATCCTAATTGGATTAGAATAAGCCTAGGGAGGACGAAAATGACATAAATGTTCAACCAATGACACAAAATCACATATTGGATGCACAAGATTGGTTAAAAACCCTAATTGGATTAGAATAAGCCTAGGGAGGACGAAAATGACCTAAATGTTCAACCAATGACACAAAATCACTTATTGGATGCACAAGATTGGTCTAAAACCCTAATTGGATTAGAGTAAGCCTAGGGGGAACGTAAATGACCTAAATGTTCAACCAATGACAAAAAATCACATATTGGATGCACAAGATTGGTTAAAAACCCTAATTGGATTAGAATAAGCTGAGGGAGGACGAAAATGACATAAATGTGCAACCAATGACACAAAATCACTTATTGGATCGACATGATTGGTCAAAAACCCTAATTGGATTAGAATAAGCTTAGGGAGAACAAAAATGACCTAATTGTTCAACCAATGACACAAAATCATATATTTGAAGCACAAGATTTGTTAAAAACCATAATTGGATTAAAATAAGCTTAGGGAGGACGAAAAGGACCTAAATGTTCAACCAATGACACAAAATCACTTATTGGATGCACAAGATTGGTCAAAAAGCCTAATTGGATTAGAATAAGCCTAGGGATGACGAAAATGAACTAAATGTTGAACCAATGACACAAAATGACACAAAATCACATATTGGATACACAAGATTGGTTAAAAACCCTAATTGGATTAGTATAAGCCTAGGGAGGACGAAAATGACCTAAATGTTCAACCAATGACACAAAATGACACAAAATCACATATTGGATGCACAAGATTGGTTAAAAACCCTAATTGGATTAGAATAAGCTTAGGGAGGACGAAAATGACCTAAATGTTCAACCAATGACACAAAATCACTTATTGGATGCACAAGATTGGTCTAAAACCCTAATTGGATTAGAGTAAGCCTAGGGGAACGAAAATGACCTAAATGTTCAACCAATGACAAAAAATCACATATCAGATGCACAAGATTGGTTAAAACCCCTAATTTGATTAGAATAAGCTTAGGGAGGACGAAAATGACATAAATGTGCAACCAATGACACAAAATCACTTATTGGATGCACATGATTGGTCAAAAACCCTAATTGGATTATAATAAGCCTATGGATAACAAAAATGACCTAAATGTTCAACCAATGACACAAAATCATATATTGGATGCACAAGATTGGTTAAAAACCCTAATTGGATTAAAATAAGCTTAAGGAGGACGAAAAGGACCTAAATGTTCAACCAATGACACAAAATCACTTATTGGATGCACAAGATTGGTCAAAAAGCCTAATTGGATTAGAATAAGCCTAGGGATGACGAAAATGAACTAAATGTTGAACCAATGACACAAAATGACACAAAATCACATATTAGATACACAAGATTGGTTAAAAACCCTAATTGGATTAGTATAAGCCTAGGGAGGACGAAAATGACCTAAATGTTCAACCAATGACACAAAATCACATATTGGATGCACAAGATTGGTTAAAACCCTAATTGGATTAGAATAAGCTTAGGGATGACGAAAATGACCTAAATGTTCAACCAATGACACAAAATCACTTATTGGATGCACATGATTGGTCAAAAACCCTAATTGGATTAGAATAAGCCTAGGGAGAACAAAAATGACCTAAATGTTCAACCAATGACACAAAATCATATATTGGATGCCCAAGATTGGTTAAAAACCCTAATTGGATTAAAATAAGCTTAGGGAGGACGAAAAGGACCTAAATGTTCAACCAATGACACAAAATCACTTATTGGATGCACATGATTGGTCAAAAACCCTAATTGGATTAGAATAAGCCTAGGGAGAACGAAAATGACCTAAATGTTCAACCAATGACACAAAATTACGTATTGGATGCACAAGATTGGTTAAAAACCCTAATTGGATTAGAATAAGCTTAGGGAGGACGAAAAGGACCTAAATGTTCAACCAATGACACAAAATCACTTATTGGATGCACAAGATTTCTGAAAATACCTAATTGGATTAGAATAAGCCTAGGGAGGACGAAAATGACCTAAATGTTCAACGAATGACACAAAATGACACAAAATCACATATTGGATACACAAGATTGGTTAAAAACCCTAATTGGATTAGAATAAGCCTAGGGAGGACGAAAATGACCTAAATGTTCAACCAATGACACAAGATTAGTTAAAAACCCAAAATGGATTAGAATAAGCTTAGGGAGGACTAAAAAGACCTAAATATTCAACCAATGACACAAAATCACTTATTGGATGCACAAGATTGGTCAAAAACCCTAATTGGATTAGAATATGCCTAGGGAGAACGAAAATGACCTAAATGTTCAACCAATGACACAAAATCACATATTGGATGCAGAAGATTGATTAAAAACCCTAATTGGTTTAAAATAAGCTTAGGGAGGAAGAAAATGACCTAAATGTTCAACCAATGAAACAAAATCACTTATTGGATGCACAAGATTGGTTAAAAACCCTAATTGGATTAGAATAAGCCTAGGGAGGACGAAAATGACCAAAATGTGCAACCAATGACACAAAATCAATTATTGAATACACAAGATTGGTGAAAAACCCTAATTGGATTAGAATAAGCCTAGGGAGGATGAAAATGACCTAAATGTTCAACCAATGACACAAAATGACACAAAATCACATATTGGATGCACAAGATTGGTTAAAAACCCTAATTGGATTAGAATAAGCTTAGGGAGGACGAAAATGACCTAAATGTTCAACCAATGACACAAAATCACTTATTGGATGCACAAGATTGTTCTAAAACCCTAATTGGATTAGAATAAGCCTAGGGGGAATGAAAATGACCTAAATGTTCAACCAATGACAAAAAATCACATATTGGATGCACAAGATTGGTTAAAAACCCTAATTGGTTTAAAATAAGCTTAGGGAGGACGAAAATGACCTAAATGTTCAACCATTGACACAAAATCACTTATTGGATGCACAAGATTGGTCGAAAACCCTAATCGGATTAGAATAAGCCTAGGGAGAACGAAAATGACCTAAATGTTCAACCAATGACACAAAATCACATATTGGATGCACAAGATTGGTCAAAAACCTTAATTGGATTAGAATAAGCCTAGTGATGACAAAAATGACCTAAATGTTCAACCAATGACACAAAATGACACAAAATCACATATTGGATGCACCAGATTGGTTAAAAACCCTAATTAGATTAGAATAAGCTTAGGGAGGAAGAAATGACCTAAATGTTCAACCACTGACACAAAATCACTTTTTGGATGCACAAGATTAGTCAAAAACCCTAATTGGATTATAATAAGCCTAGGGAGGACGAAAATGACCTAAATGTTCAACCAATGACACAAAATGACACAAAATCACATATTGGATGCAAAAGATTGGTTAAAAACCCTAATTGGATTAGAATAAGCCTAGGGAGGACGAAAATGACCTAAATGTTCAACCAATGACACAAAATGACACAAAATCACATATTGGATGCACAAGATTGGTTAAAAACCCTAATTGGATTAGAATAAGCTTAAGGAGGACGAAAATGACCTAAATGTTCAACCAATGACACAAAATCACTTATTAAATGCACAAGATTGGTCTAAAACCCTAATTGGATTAGAATAAGCCTAGGGGGAACGAAAATGAGCTAAACGTTCAACCAATGACAAAAAATCACATATTGGATGCACAAGATTGGTTAAAAACCCTAATTCGATAAGAATAAGCTTAGGGGGGACGAAAATGACATAAATGTGCAACCAATGACACAAAATCACTTATTGGATGCACATGATTGGTCAAAAACCCTAATTGGATTAGAATAAGCCTAGGGAGAACGAAAATGACCTAAATGTTCAACCAATGACACAAAATTACATATTGGATGCACAAGATTGGTTAAAAACCATAATTGGATTAGAATAAGCTTAGGGAGGACAAAAAGGACCTAAATGTTCAACCAATGACACAAAATCACTTAATGGATGCACAAGATTTCTGAAAAAACCTAATTGGATTAGAATAAGTCTAGGGAGGACGAAAATGACCTAAATGTTCAACGAATGACACAAAATGACACAAATTCACATATTGGATACACAAGATTGGTTAAAAACCCTAATTGGATTAGAATAAGCCTAGGGAGGACGAAAATGACCTAAATGTTCAACCAATGACACAAGATTAGTTAAAAACCCAAAATGGATTAGAATAAGCTTAGGGAGGACTAAAAAGACCTAAATATTCAACCAATGACACAAAATCACTTATTGGATGCACAAGATTGGTCAAAAACCCTAATTGGATTAGAATATGCCTAGGGAGAACGAAAATGACCTAAATGTTCAACCAATGACACAAAATCACATATTGGATGCAGAAGATTGATTAAAAACCCTAATTGGTTTAAAATAAGCTTAGGGAGGAAGAAAATGACCTAAATGTTCAACCAATGAAACAAAATCACTTATTGGATGCACAAGATTGGTTAAAAACCCTAATTGGATTAGAATAAGCCTAGGGAGGACGAAAATGACCAAAATGTGCAACCAATGACACAAAATCACATATTAAATACACAAGATTGGTGAAAAACCCTAATTGGATTAGAATAAGCCTAGGGAGGATGAAAATGACCTAAATGTTCAACCAATGACACAAAATGACACAAAATCACATATTGGATGCACAAGATTGGTTAAAAACCCTAATTGGATTAGAATAAGCTTAGGGAGGACGAAAATGACCTAAATGTTCAACCAATGACACAAAATCACTTATTGGATGCACAAGATTGTTCTAAAACCCTAATTGGATTAGAATAAGCCTAGGGGGAATGAAAATGACCTAAATGTTCAACCAATGACAAAAAATCACATATTGGATGCACAAGATTGGATAAAAACCCTAATTAAATTAGAATAAGCTTAGGGAGGACGAAAATGACATAAATGTGCAACCAATGACACAAAATCACTTATTGGATGCACATAATTGGTCAAAACCCCTAATTGGATTAGAATAAGCCTAGGGAGAACAAAAATGACCTAAATGTTCAACCAATGACACAAAATCATATATTGGATGCACAAGATTGGTTAAAAACCCTAATTGGATTAAAATAAGCTTAGGGAGGACGAAAAGGACCTAAATGTTCAACCAATGACACAAAATCACTTATTGGATGCACAAGATTGGTCAAAAAGCCTAATTGGATTAGAATAAGCCTAGGGAGGACAAAAATGACCTAAATGTTGAACCAATGACACAAAATGACACAAAATCACATATTGGATGCACAAGATTGGTTAAAAACCCTAATTGGATTAGAATAAGCCTAGGGAGGACGAAAATGACCTAAATGTTCAACCAATGACACAAAATAACACAAAATCACATATTGGATACACAAGATTGGTTAAAAACCCTAATTGGATTAGAATAAGCCAAGGGAGGACGAAATAACCTAAATGTTCAACCAATGACACAAAATGACACAAAATCACGTATTGGATACACAAGATTTGTTAAAAACCCTAATTGGATTAGAATAAGCCTAAGTAGGACGAAAATGACCTAAATGTTCATCCAATGACACAAAATGACACAAAATCACATATTGGATGCACAAGATTGGTTAAAAACCCTAATTGGATTAGAATAAGCCTAGGGAGAACTAAAATGACCTAAATGTTCAACCAATGACACAAAATCACATATTGGATGCACAAGATTGGTCAAAAACCTTAATTGGATTAGAATAAGCCTAGGGAGGACGAAAATGATCTAAATGTTCAACCAATGACACAAAATGACAAAAAATCACATATTGGATGCACAAGATTGGTTAAAAACCCTAATTGGTTTAAAATAAGCTTAGGGAGGATGAAAATGACCTAAATGTTCAACCATTGACACAAAATCACTTATTGGATGCACAAGATTGGTCAAAAACCCTAATCGGATTAGAATAAGCCTAGGGAGAACGAAAATGACCTAAATGTTCAACCAATGACACAAAATCACATATTGGATGCACAAGATTGGTCAAAAACCTTAATTGGATTAGAATAAGCCTAGTGATGACAAAAATGACCTAAATGTTCAACCAATGACACAAAATGACACAAAATCACATATTGGATGCACAAGATTGGTTAAAAACCCTAATTGGATTAGAATAAGCTTAAGGAGGACGAAAATGACCTAACTGTTCAACCAATAACACAAAATCACTTATTAAATGCACAAGATATGTCTAAAACCCTAATTGGATTAGAATAAGCCTAGGGGGAACGAAAATGACCTAAACGTTCAACCAATGACAAAAAATCACATATTGGATGCACAAGATTGGTTAAAAACCCTAATTCGATAAGAATAAGCTTAGGGGGGACGAAAATGACATAAATGTGCAACCAATGACACAAAATCACTTATTGGATGCACATGATTGGTCAAAAACCCTAATTGGATTAGAATAAGCCTAGGGAGAACGAAAATGACCAAAATGTTCAACCAATGACACAAAATCCCTTATTGAATGCACATGATAGGTCAAAAACCCTAATTGGATTAGAATAAGCCTAGGGAGAACGAAAATAACCTAAATGTTCAACCAATGACACAAAATCACATATTGGATGCACAAGATTAATTAAAAACCCTAATTGGATTAGAATAAGCTTAGGGAGGACGCAAAGGACCTAAATGTTCAACCTATGACACAAAATCACTTATTTGATGCACAAGATTGGTCAAAAAGCCTAATTGGATTAGAATAAGCCTAGGGAGGACGAAAATGACCTAAATGTTCAACCAATGACACAAAATGACACAAAATCACATATTGGATGCAAAAGATTGGTTAAAAACCCTAATTGGATTAGAATAAGCCTAGGGAGGACGAAAATGACCTAAATGTTCAACCAATGACACAAAATGACACAAAATCACATATTGGATGCACAAGATTGGTTAAAAACCCTAATTGGATCAGAATAAGCTTAAGGAGGACGAAAATGACCTAAATGTTCAACCAATGACACAAAATCACTTATTAAATGCACAAGATTGGTCTAAAACCCTAATTGGATTAGAATAAGCCTAGGGGGAACGAAAATGACCTAAACGTTCAACCAATGATAGAAAATCACATATTGGATGCACAAGATTGGTTAAAAACCCTAATTCGATAAGAATAAGCTTAGGGGCGACGAAAATGACATAAATGTGCAACCAATGACACAAAATCACTTATTGGATGCACATGATTGGTCAAAAACCCTAATTGGGTGAGAATAAACCTTGGGAGGCCGAAAATGATCTAAATGTTCAACCAATGACACAAAATGACAAAAAATCACATATTGGATGCACAAGATTGGTTAAAAACCCTAATTGGTTTAAAATAAGCTTAGGGAGGACGAAAATGACCTAAATGTTCAACCATTGACACAAAATCACTTATTGGATGCACAAGATTGGTCAAAAACCCTAATCGGATTAGAATAAGCCTAGGGAGAACGAAAATGACCTAAATGTTCAACCAATGACACAAAATCACATATTGGATGCACAAGATTGGTCAAAAACCTTAATTGGATTAGAATAAGCCTAGTGATGACAAAAATGACCTAAATGTTCAACCAATGACACAAAATGACACAAAATCACATATTGGATGCACCAGATTGGTTAAAAACCCTAATTAGATTAGAATAAGCTTAGGGAGGAAGAAATGACCTGAATGTTCAACCATTGACACAAAATCACTTATTGGATGCACAAGATTGGTCAAAAACCCTAATTGGATTAGAATAAGCCTAGGGAGGACGAAAATGACCTAAATGTTCAACCAATGACACAAAATGACACAAAATCACATATTGGATGCAAAAGATTGGTTAAAAACCCTAATTGGATTAGAATAAGCTTAGGGAGGACTAAAATGACTTAAATGTTCAACCAATGACACAAAATGACACAAAATCACATATTGGATACACAAGATTGGTTAAAAACCCTAATTGGATAAGAATAAGCCTAGGGAGGACGAAAATAACCTAAATGATCAACCAATGACACAAAATGACACAAAATCACATATTGGATGCACAAGATTGGTTAAAAACCTTAATTGGATTAGAATAAGCCTAGGCAGGACGAAAATGATCTAAATGTTCAACCAATGACACAAAATGGCACAAAATCACATATTGGATGCACAAGATTGGTTAAAAACCCTAATTGGTTTAAAATAAGCTTAGGGAGGATGAAAATGACCTAAATGTTCAACCAATGACACAAAATCATATATTGGATGCACAAGATTGGTTAAAAACCCTAATTGGATTAAAATAAGCTTAGGGAGGACGAAAAGGACCTAAATGTTCAACCAATGACACAAAATCAGTTATTGGATGCACAAGATTGGTCAAAAAGCCTAATTGGATTAGAATAAGCCTATGGAGGACGAAAATGACCTAAATGTTGAACCAATGACACAAAATGACACAAAATCACATATTGGATACACAAGATTGGTTAAAAACCCTAATTGGATTAGAATAAGCCTAGGGAGGACGAAAATGACCTAAATGTTCAACCAATGACACAAAATGGCACAAAATCACATATTGGATGCACAAGATTGGTTAAAAACCCTAATTGGTTTAAAATAAGCTTAGGGAGGATGAAAATGACCTAAATGTTCAACCAATGACACAAAATCACTTATTGGATGCACAAGATTGGTCAAAAAGCCTAATTGGATTAGAATAAGCCTAGGGAGGACGAAAATGACCTAAATGTTGAACCAATGACACAAAATGACACAAAATCACATATTGGATGCACAAGATTGGTTAAAAACCCTAATTGGATTAGAATAACCCTAGGGAGGACGAAAATGACCTAAATGTTCAACCAATGACACAAAATGACACAAAATCATATATTGGATGCACAAGATTGGTTAAAAACCCTAATTGGATTAGAATAAGCTTAGGGAGGACGAAAAGGACTTAAATGTTCAACCTATGACACAAAATCACTTATTGGATGCACAAGATTGGTCAAAAAGCCTAATTGGATTAGAATAAGCCTAGGGAGGACGAATATGACCTAAATGTTCAACCAATGACACAAAATAACACAAAATCACATATTGGATACACAAGATTGGTTAAAAACCCTAATTGGATTAGAATAAGCCAAGGGAGGACGAAATAACCTAAATGTTCAACCAATGACACAAAATGACACAAAATCACGTATTGGATACACAAGATTTGTTAAAAACCCTAATTGGATTAGAATAAGCCTAAGTAGGACGAAAATGACCTAAATGTTCATCCAATGACACAAAATGACACAAAATCACATATTGGATGCACAAGATTGGTTAAAAACCCTAATTGGATTAGAATAAGCCTAGGGAGAACGAAAATGACCGAAATGTTCAACCAATGACACAAAATCACATATTGGATGCACAAGATTGGTCAAAAACCTTAATTGGATTAGAATAAGCCTAGGGAGGACGAAAATGATCTAAATGTTCAACCAATGACACAAAATGACAAAAAATCACATATTGGATGCACAAGATTGGTTAAAAACCCTAATTGGTTTAAAATAAGCTTAGGGAGGATGAAAATGACCTAAATGTTCAACCATTGACACAAAATCACTTATTGGATGCACAAGTTTGGTCAAAAACCCTAATCGGATTAGAATAAGCCTAGGGAGAACGAAAATGACCTAAATGTTCAACCAATGACACAAAATGACACAAAATCACATATTGGATGCAAAAGATTGGTTAAAAACCCTAATTGGATTAGAATAAGCCTAGGGAGGACGAAAATGACCTAAATGTTCAACCAATGACACAAAATGACACAAAATCACATATTGGATGCACAAGATTGGTTAAAAACCCTAATTGGATTAGAATAAGCTTAAGGAGGACGAAAATGACCTAAATGTTCAACCAATGACACAAAATCACTTATTAAATGCACAAGATTGGTCTAAAACCCTAATTGGATTAGAATAAGCCTAGGGGGAACGAAAATGACCTAAACGTTCAACCAATGATAGAAAATCACATATTGGATGCACAAGATTGGTTAAAAACCCTAATTCGATAAGAATAAGCTTAGGGGCGACGAAAATGACATAAATGTGCAACCAATGACACAAAATCACTTATTGGATGCACATGATTGGTCAAAAACCCTAATTGGGTGAGAATAAACCTTGGGAGGCCGAAAATGATCTAAATGTTCAACCAATGACACAAAATGACAAAAAATCACATATTGGATGCACAAGATTGGTTAAAAACCCTAATTGGTTTAAAATAAGCTTAGGGAGGACGAAAATGACCTAAATGTTCAACCATTGACACAAAATCACTTATTGGATGCACAAGATTGGTCAAAAACCCTAATCGGATTAGAATAAGCCTAGGGAGAACGAAAATGACCTAAATGTTCAACCAATGACACAAAATCACATATTGGATGCACAAGATTGGTCAAAAACCTTAATTGGATTAGAATAAGCCTAGTGATGACAAAAATGACCTAAATGTTCAACCAATGACACAAAATGACACAAAATCACATATTGGATGCACAAGATTGGTTAAAAACCCTAATTGGATTAGAATAAGCTTAAGGAGGACGAAAATGACCTAAATGTTCAACCAATGACACAAAATCACTTATTAAATGCACAAGATTGGTCTAAAACCCTAATTGGATTAGAATAAGCCTAGGGGGAATGAAAATGACCTAAATGTTCAACCAATGACAAAAAATCACATATTGGATGCACAAGATTGGTTAAAAACCCTAATTAAATTAGAATAAGCTTAGGGAGGACGAAAATGACATAAATGTGCAACCAATGACACAAAATCACTTATTGGATGCACATAATTGGTCAAAACCCCTAATTGGATTAGAATAAGCCTAGGGAGAACAAAAATGACCTAAATGTTCAACCAATGACACAAAATCATATATTGGATGCACAAGATTGGTTAAAAACCCTAATTGGATTAAAATAAGCTTAGGGAGGACGAAAAGGACCTAAATGTTCAACCAATGACACAAAATCACTTATTGGATGCACAAGATTGGTCAAAAAGCCTAATTGGATTAGAATAAGCCTAGGGAGGACAAAAATGACCTAAATGTTGAACCAATGACACAAAATGACACAAAATCACATATTGGATGCACAAGATTGGTTAAAAACCCTAATTGGATTAGAATAAGCCTAGGGAGGACGAAAATGACCTAAATGTTCAACCAATGACACAAAATAACACAAAATCACATATTGGATACACAAGATTGGTTAAAAACCCTAATTGGATTAGAATAAGCCAAGGGAGGACGAAATAACCTAAATGTTCAACCAATGACACAAAATGACACAAAATCACGTATTGGATACACAAGATTTGTTAAAAACCCTAATTGGATTAGAATAAGCCTAAGTAGGACGAAAATGACCTAAATGTTCATCCAATGACACAAAATGACACAAAATCACATATTGGATGCACAAGATTGGTTAAAAACCCTAATTGGATTAGAATAAGCCTAGGGAGAACGAAAATGACCTAAATGTTCAACCAATGACACAAAATCACATATTGGATGCACAAGATTGGTCAAAAACCTTAATTGGATTAGAATATGCCTAGTGATGACAAAAATGACCTAAATGTTCAACCAATGACACAAAATGACACAAAATCACATATTGGATGCACAAGATTGGTTAAAAACCCTAATTGGATTAGAATAAGCTTAAGGAGGACGAAAATGACCTAACTGTTCAACCAATGACACAAAATCACTTATTAAATGCACAAGATATGTCTAAAACCCTAATTGGATTAGAATAAGCCTAGGGGGAACGAAAATGACCTAAACGTTCAACCAATGACAAAAAATCACATATTGGATGCACAAGATTGGTTAAAAACCCTAATTCGATAAGAATAAGCTTAGGGGGGACGAAAATGACATAAATGTGCAACCAATGACACAAAATCACTTATTGGATGCACATGATTGGTCAAAAACCCTAATTGGATTAGAATAAGCCTAGGGAGAACGAAAATGACCTAAATGTTCAACCAATGACACAAAATCCCTTATTGGATGCACATGATAGGTCAAAAACCCTAATTGGATTAGAATAAGCCTAGGGAGAACGAAAATGACCTAAATGTTCAACCAATAACACAAAATCACATATTGGATGCACAAGATTAATTAAAAACCCTAATTGGATTAGAATATACTTAGGGAGGACGCAAAGGACCTAAATGTTCAACCTATGACACAAAATCACTTATTTGATGCACAAGATTGGTCAAAAAGCCTAATTGGATTAGAATAAGCCTAGGGAGGACGAAAATGACCTAAATGTTCAACCAATGACACAAAATGACACAAAATCACATATTGGATGCAAAAGATTGGTTAAAAACCCTAATTGGATTAGAATAAGCCTAGGGAGGACGAAAATGACCTAAATGTTCAACCAATGACACAAAATAATAAAAAATCACATATTGGATGCACAAGTTTGGTTAAAAACCCTAATTGGAATAGAATAAGCTTAGGGAGGAAGAAAATGACTTAAATGTGCAACCAATGACACAAAATAACATATTAGATGCACAAGATTGGTTAAAAACCCTATTTGGATTAGAATAAGCTTAGGGAGGACAAAAATGACCTAAATGTGAAACCAATGACACAAAATCACATATTGGATGCACAAGATTGGTCAAAAACCCTAATTGGATTAGAATAAGCCTAGGTAGGACGAAAAAGACCTAAATGTTCAACCAATGACACAAAATGACACAAAATCACATATTGGATGCAAAAGATTGGTTAAAAACCCTAATTGGATTAGAATAAGCCTAGGGAGGACGAAAATGACCTAAATGTTCAACCAATGACACAAAATGACACAAAATCACTTATTGGATGCACAAGATTGGTTAAAAACCCTAATTGGATTAGAATAAGATTAAGGAGGACGAAAATGACCTAAATGTTCAACCAATGACACAAAATCACTTATTAAATGCACAAGATTGGTCTAAAACCCTAATTGGATTAGAATAAGCCTAGGGGGAACGAAAATGACCTAAACGTTCAACCAATGACAAAAAATCACATATTGGATGCACAAGATTGGTTAAAAACCCTAATTCGATAAGAATAAGCTTAGGGGGGACGAAAATGACATAAATGTGCAACCAATGACACAAAATCACTTATTGGATGCACATGATTGGTCAAAAACCCTAATTGGATTAGAATAAGCCTAGGGAGAACGAAAATGACCTAAATGTTCAACCAATGACACAAAATCCCTTATTGAATGCACATGATAGGTCAAAAACCCTAATTGGATTAGAATAAGCCTAGGGAGAACGAAAATGACCTAAATGTTCAACCAATGACACAAAATCACATATTGGATGCACAAGATTAATTAAAAACCCTAATTGGATTAGAATAAGCTTAGGGAGAACGCAAAGGACCTAAATGTTCAACCTATGACACAAAATCACTTATTTGATGCACAAGATTGGTCAAAAAGCCTAATTGGATTAGAATAAGCCTAGGGAGGACGAAAATGACCTAAATGTTCAACCAATGACACAAAATGACACAAAATCACATATTGGATGCAAAAGATTGGTTAAAAACCCTAATTGGATTAGAATAAGCCTAGGGAGGACGAAAATGACCTAAATGTTCAACCAATGACACAAAATGACACAAAATCACATATTGGATGCACAAGATTGGTTAAAAACCCTAATTGGATTAGAATAAGCTTAAGGAGGACGAAAACGACCTAAATGTTCAACCAATGACACAAAATCACTTATTAAATGCACAAGATTGGTCTAAAACCCTAATTGGATTAGAATAAGCCTAGGGGGAACGAAAATGACCTAAAAGTTCAACCAATGATAGAAAATCACATATTGGATGCACAAGATTGGTTAAAAACCCTAATTCGATAAGAATAAGCTTAGGGGCGACGAAAATGACATAAATGTGCAACCAATGACACAAAATCACTTATTGGATGCACATGATTGGTCAAAAACCCTAATTGGGTGAGAATAAACCTTGGGAGGCCGAAAATGATCTAAATGTTCAACCAATGACACAAAATGACAAAAAATCACATATTGGATGCACAAGATTGGTTAAAAACCCTAATTGGTTTAAAATAAGCTTAGGGAGGACGAAAATGACCTAAATGTTCAACCATTGACACAAAATCACTTATTGGATGCACAAGATTGGTCAAAAACCCTAATCGGATTAGAATAAGCCTAGGGAGAACGAAAATGACCTAAATGTTCAACCAATGACACAAAATCACATATTGGATGCACAAGATTGGTCAAAAACCTTAATTGGATTAGAATAAGCCTAGTGATGACAAAAATGACCTAAATGTTCAACCAATGACACAAAATGACACAAAATCACATATTGGATGCACCAGATTGGTTAAAAACCCTAATTAGATTAGAATAAGCTTAGGGAGGAAGAAATGACCTGAATGTTCAACCATTGACACAAAATCACTTATTGGATGCACAAGATTGGTCAAAAACCCTAATTGGATTAGAATAAGCCTAGGGAGGACGAAAATGACCAAAATGTTCAACCAATGACACAAAATGACACAAAATCACATATTGGATGCAAAAGATTGGTTAAAAACCCTAATTGGATTAGAATAAGCCTAGGGAGGACGAAAATGACCTAAATGTTCAACCAATGACACAAAATGACACAAAATCACTTATTGGATGCACAAGATTGGTTAAAAACCCTAATTGGATTAGAATAAGATTAAGGAGGACGAAAATGACCTAAATGTTCAACCAATGACACAAAATCACTTATTAAATGCACAAGATTGGTCTAAAACCCTAATTGGATTAGAATAAGCCTAGGGGGAACGAAAATGACCTAAACGTTCAACCAATGACAAAAAATCACATATTGGATGCACAAGATTGGTTAAAAACCCTAATTCGATAAGAATAAGCTTAGGGGGGACGAAAATGACATAAATGTGCAACCAATGACACAAAATCACTTATTGGATGCACATGATTGGTCAAAAACCCTAATTGGATTAGAATAAGCCTAGGGAGAACGAAAATGACCTAAATGTTCAACCAATGACACAAAATTACATATTGGATGCACAAGATTGGTTAAAAACCATAATTGGATTAGAATAAGCTTAGGGAGGACGAAAAGGACCTAAATGTTCAACCAATGACACAAAATCACTTAATGGATGCACAAGATTTCTGAAAAAACCTAATTGGATTAGAATAAGCCTAGGGAGGACGAAAATGACCTAAATGTTCAACGAATGACACAAAATGACACAAAATCACATATTGGATACACAAGATTGGTTAAAAACCCTAATTGGATTAGAATAAGCCTAGGGAGGACGAAAATGACCTAAATGTTCAACCAATGACACAAGATTAGTTAAAAACCCAAAATGGATTAGAATAAGCTTAGGGAGGACTAAAAAGACCTAAATATTCAACCAATGACACAAAATCACTTATTGGATGCACAAGATTGGTCAAAAACCCTAATTGGATTAGAATATGCCTAGGGAGAACGAAAATGACCTAAATGTTCAACCAATGACACAAAATCACATATTGGATGCACAAGATTGATTAAAAACCCTAATTGGTTTAAAATAAGCTTAGGGAGGAAGAAAATGACCTAAATGTTCAACCAATGAAACAAAATCACTTATTGGATGCACAAGATTGGTTAAAAACCCTAATTGGATTAGAATAAGCCTAGGGATGACGAAAATGACCAAAATGTGCAACCAATGACACAAAATCACATATTGAATACACAAGATTGGTGAAAAACCCTAATTGGATTAGAATAAGCCTAGGGAGGATGAAAATGACCTAAATGTTCAACCAATGACACAAAATGACACAAAATCACATATTGGATGCACAAGATTGGTTAAAAACCCTAATTGGATTAGAATAAGCTTAGGGAGGACGAAAATGACCTAAATGTTCAACCAATGACACAAAATCACTTATTGGATGCACAAGATTGTTCTAAAACCCTAATTGGATTAGAATAAGCCTAGGGGGAATGAAAATGACCTAAATGTTCAACCAATGACAAAAAATCACATATTGGATGCACAAGATTGGTTAAAAACCCTAATTAAATTAGAATAAGCTTAGGGAGGACGAAAATGACATAAATGTGCAACCAATGACACAAAATCACTTATTGGATGCACATAATTGGTCAAAACCCCTAATTGGATTAGAATAAGCCTAGGGAGAACAAAAATGACCTAAATGTTCAACCAATGACACAAAATCATATATTGGATGCACAAGATTGGTTAAAAACCCTAATTGGATTAAAATAAGCTTAGGGAGGACGAAAAGGACCTAAATGTTCAACCAATGACACAAAATCACTTATTGGATGCACAAGATTGGTCAAAAAGCCTAATTGGATTAGAATAAGCCTAGGGAGGACGAAAATGACCTAAATGTTGAACCAATGACACAAATTGACACAAAATCACATATTGGATGCACAAGATTGGTTAAAAACCCTAATTGGATTAGAATAACCCTAGGGAGGACGAAAATGACCTAAATGTTCAACCAATGACACAAAATGACACAAAATCACATATTGGATGCACAAGATTGGTTAAAAACCCTAATTGGATTAGAATAAGCTTAGGGAGGACGAAAAGGACTTAAATGTTCAACCTATGACACAAAATCACTTATTGGATGCACAAGATTGGTCAAAAAGCCTAATTGGATTAGAATAAGCCTAGGGAGGACGAAAATGACCTAAATGTTCAACCAATGACACAAAATAACACAAAATCACATATTGGATACACAAGATTGGTTAAAAACCCTAATTGGATTAGAATAAGCCAAGGGAGGACGAAATAACCTAAATGTTCAACCAATGACACAAAATGACACAAAATCACGTATTGGATACACAAGATTTGTTAAAAACCCTAATTGGATTAGAATAAGCCTAAGTAGGACGAAAATGACCTAAATGTTCATCCAATGACACAAAATGACACAAAATCACATATTGGATGCACAAGATTGGTTAAAAACCCTAATTGGATTAGAATAAGCCTAGGGAGAACGAAAATGACCTAAATGTTCAACCAATGACACAAAATCACATATTGGATGCACAAGATTGGTTAAAAACCCTAATTGGATTAGAATAAGCTTAGGGAGGACGAAAAGGACCTAAATGTTCAACCAATGACACAAAATCACATATTGGATGCACAAGATTGGTTAAAAACCCTAATTGGATTAGAATAATCTTAGGGAGGACGAAAATGACCTAAATGTGCAACCAATGACACAAAATCACATATTGGATGCACAAGATTGGTTAAAAACCCTAATTGGATTAGAATAAGCTTAGGGAGGACGAAAATGACCTAAATGTTCAACCAATGACACAAAATCACTTATTGGATGCACAAGATTGTTCTAAAACCCTAATTGGATTAGAATAAGCCTAGGGGGAATGAAAATGACCTAAATGTTCAACCAATGACACAAAATCATATATTGGATGCCCAAGATTGGTTAAAAACCCTAATTGGATTAAAATAAGCTTAGGGAGGACGAAAAGGACCTAAATGTTCAACCAATGACACAAAATCACTTATTGGATGCACATGATTGGTCAAAAACCCTAATTGGATTAGAATAAGCCTAGGGAGAACGAAAATGACCTAAATGTTCAACCAATGACACAAAATTACGTATTGGATGCACAAGATTGGTTAAAAACCCTAATTGGATTAGAATAAGCTTAGGGAGGACGAAAAGGACCTAAATGTTCAACCAATGACACAAAATCACTTATTGGATGCACAAGATTTCTGAAAATACCTAATTGGATTAGAATAAGCCTAGGGAGGACGAAAATGACCTAAATGTTCAACGAATGACACAAAATGACACAAAATCACATATTGGATACACAAGATTGGTTAAAAACCCTAATTGGATTAGAATAAGCCTAGGGAGGACGAAAATGACCTAAATGTTCAACCAATGACACAAGATTAGTTAAAAACCCAAAATGGATTAGAATAAGCTTAGGGAGGACTAAAAAGACCTAAATATTCAACCAATGACACAAAATCACTTATTGGATGCACAAGATTGGTGAAAAACCCTAATTGGATTAGAATATGCCTAGGGAGAACGAAAATGACCTAAATGTTCAACCAATGACACAAAATCACATATTGGATGCACAAGATTGATTAAAAACCCTAATTGGTTTAAAATAAGCTTAGGGAGGAAGAAAATGACCTAAATGTTCAACCAATGAAACAAAATCACTTATTGGATGCACAAGATTGGTTAAAAACCCTAATTGGATTATAATAAGCCTAGGGATGACGAAAATGACCAAAATGTGCAACCAATGACACAAAATCACATATTGAATACACAAGATTGGTGAAAAACCCTAATTGGATTAGAATAAGCCTAGGGAGGATGAAAATGACCTAAATGTTCAACCAATGACACAAAATGA
>JBBPBP010001033.1:486102-498388 GCA_037974735.1 Cicer chorassanicum
TAATTTTGTGTCATTGGTTGAACATTTAGGTCATTTTCGTTCTCCCTAGGCTTATTCTAATCCAATTAGGGTTTTTGACCAATCATGTGCATCCAATAAGTGATTTTGTGTCATTGGTTGAACATTTAGGTCCTTTTCGTCCTCCCTAAGCTTATTTTAATCCAATTAGGGTTTTTAACCAATCTTGGGCATCCAATATATGATTTTGTGTCATTGGTTAAACATTTAGGTCATTTTCATTCCCCCTAGGCTTATTCTAATCCAATTAGGGTTTTAGAACAATCTTGTGCATCCAATAAGTGATTTTGTGTCATTGGTTGAACATTTAGGTCATTTTCGTCCTCCCTAAGCTTATTCTAATCCAATTAGGGTTTTTAACCAATCTTGTGCATCCAATATGTGATTTTGTGTCATTTTGTGTCATTGGTTGAACATTTAGGTCATTTTTGTCCTCCCTAAGCTTATTCTAATCCAATTAGGGTTTTTAACCAATCTTGTGCATCCAATATGTGATTTTGTGTCATTTTGTGTCATTGGTTGAACATTTAGGTCATTTTTGTCCTCCCTAGGCTTATTCTAATCCAATTAGGATTTTTAACCAATGTTATGGATCCAATATGTGATTTTGTGTCATTTTGTGTCATTGGTTCAACATTTAGGTCATTTTCGTCCTCCCTAGGCTTATTCTAATCCAATTAGGCTTTTTGACCAATCTTGTGCATCCAATAAGTGATTTTGTGTCATTGGTTGAACATTTAGATCCTTTTCGTCCTCCCTAAGCTTATTTTAATCCAATTAGGGTTTTTAACCAATCTTGTGCATCCAATATATGATTTTGTGTCATTGGTTGAAAATTTAGGTCATTTTTGTTCTCCCTAGGCTTATTATAATCCAATTAGGGTTTTTGACCAATCATGTGCATCCAATAAGTGATTTTGTGTCATTGGTTGCACATTTATGTCATTTTCGTCCTCCCTAAGCTTATTCTAATCCAATTAGGGGTTTTAACCAATCTTGTGCATCCAATATGTGATTTTTTGTCATTGGTTGAACATTTAGGACTTTTTCGTTCCCCCTAGGCTTACTCTAATCCAATTAGGGTTTTAGACCAATCTTGTGCATCCAATAAGTGATTTTGTGTCATTGGTTGAACATTTAGGTCATTTTCGTCCTCCCTAAGCTTATTCTAATCCAATTAGGGTTTTTAACCAATCTTGTGCATCCAATATATGATTTTGTGTCATTGGTTGAACATTTAGGTCATTTTTGTTCTCCCTAGGCTTATTCTAATCCAATTAGGGTTTTTGACCAATCATGTGCATCCAATAAGTGATTTTGTGTCATTGGTTGCACATTTATGTCATTTTCGTCCTCCCTAAGCTTATTCTAATCCAATTAGGGTTTTTAACCAATCTTGTGCATCCAATATGTGATTTTGTGTCATTTTGTGTCATTGGTTGAACATTTAGGTCATTTTCGTCCTCCCTAGGCTTATTCTAATCCAATTAGGGTTTTTGACCAATCATGTGCATCCAATAAGTGATTTTGTGTCATTGGTTGCACATTTATGTCATTTTCGTCCCCCCTAAGCTTATTCTTATCGAATTAGGGTTTTTAACCAATCTTGTGCATCCAATATGTGATTTTTTGTCATTGGTTGAACGTTTAGGTCATTTTCGTTCCCCCTAGGCTTATTCTAATCCAATTAGGGTTTTAGACCAATCTTGTGCATTTAATAAGTGATTTTGTGTCATTGGTTGAACATTTAGGTCATTTTCGTCCTCCTTAAGCTTATTCTAATCCAATTAGGGTTTTTAACCAATCTTGTGCATCCAATATGTGATTTTGTGTCATTTTGTGTCATTGGTTGAACATTTAGGTCATTTTCGTCCTCCCTAGGCTTATTCTAATCCAATTAGGGTTTTTAACCAATCTTTTGCATCCAATATGTGATTTTGTGTCATTGGTTGAACATTTAGGTCATTTTCGTCATCCCAAGGCTTATTCTAATCCAATTAGGGTTTTTAACCAATCTTGTGCATCCAATATGTGATTTTGTGTCATTGGTTGAACATTTGCGTCATTTTCGTCCTCCTTAGGCTTATTCTAATCCAATTAGGATTTTTAACCAATCTTGTGCATCCAATATGTAAGTTTGTGTTATTGGTTGCACATTTAGGTCATTTTCGTCCTCCCTAGGCTTATTCTAATCCATTTAGGATTTTTAACCAATCTTGTGCATCCAATAAGTAATTTTTTGTCATGTGTTGAACATTTAGGTCATTTTCGTCCTCCCTAAGCTTATTCTAATCCAATTAGGGTTTTTGACCAATCTTGTGCATCCAATAAGTGATTTTGTGTCATTGGTTGAATATTTAGGTCTTTTTAGTCCTCCCTAAGCTTATTCTAATCCATTTTGGGTTTTTAACTAATCTTGTGTCATTGGTTGAACATTTAGGTCATTTTCGTCCTCCCTAGGCTTATTCTAATCCAATTAGGGTTTTTAACCAATCTTGTGTATCCAATATGTGATTTTGTGTCATTTTGTGTCATTCGTTGAACATTTAGGTCATTTTCGTCCTCCCTAGGCTTATTCTAATCCAATTAGGTATTTTCAGAAATCTTGTGCATCCAATAAGTGATTTTGTGTCATTGGTTGAACATTTAGGTCCTTTTCGTCCTCCCTAAGCTTATTCTAATCCAATTAGGGTTTTTAACCAATCTTGTGCATCCAATACGTAATTTTGTGTCATTGGTTGAACATTTAGGTCATTTTCGTTCTCCCTAGGCTTATTCTAATCCAATTAGGGTTTTTGACCAATCATGTGCATCCAATAAGTGATTTTGTGTCATTGGTTGAACATTTAGGTCCTTTTCGTCCTCCCTAAGCTTATTTTAATCCAATTAGGGTTTTTAACCAATCTTGGGCATCCAATATATGATTTTGTGTCATTGGTTGAACATTTAGGTCATTTTCATTCCCCCTAGGCTTATTCTAATCCAATTAGGGTTTTAGAACAATCTTGTGCATCCAATAAGTGATTTTGTGTCATTGGTTGAACATTTAGGTCATTTTCGTCCTCCCTAAGCTTATTCTAATCCAATTAGGGTTTTTAACCAATCTTGTGCATCCAATATGTGATTTTGTGTCATTTTGTGTCATTGGTTGAACATTTAGGTCATTTTCGTCCTCCCTAGGCTTATTCTAATCCAATTAGGGTTTTTCACAAATCTAGTGTATTCAATATGTGATTTTGTGTCATTGGTTGCACATTTTGGTCATTTTCGTCCTCCCTAGGCTTATTCTAATCCAATTAGGGTTTTTAACCAATCTTGTGCATCCAATAAGTGATTTTGTTTCATTGGTTGAACATTTAGGTCATTTTCTTCCTCCCTAAGCTTATTTTAAACCAATTAGGGTTTTTAATCAATCTTGTGCATCCAATATGTGATTTTGTGTCATTGGTTGAACATTTAGGTCATTTTCGTTCTCCCTAGGCATATTCTAATCCAATTAGGGTTTTTGACCAATCTTGTGCATCCAATAAGTGATTTTGTGTCATTGGTTGAATATTTAGGTCTTTTTAGTCCTCCCTAAGCTTATTCTAATCCATTTTGGGTTTTTAACTAATCTTGTGTCATTGGTTGAACATTTAGGTCATTTTCGTCCTCCCTAGGCTTATTCTAATCCAATTAGGGTTTTTAACCAATCTTGTGTATCCAATATGTGATTTTGTGTCATTTTGTGTCATTCATTGAACATTTAGATCATTTTCGTCCTCCCTAGGCTTATTCTAATCCAATTAGGTATTTTCAGAAATCTTGTGCATCCAATAAGTGATTTTGTGTCATTGGTTGAACATTTAGGTCCTTTTCGTCCTCCCTAAGCTTATTATAATCCAATTAGGGTTTTTAACCAATCTTGTGCATCCAATATGTGATTTTGTGTCATTTTGTGTCATTGGTTGGACATTTAGGTCATTTTCGTCCTCCCTAGGCTTATTCTAATCCAATTAGGGTTTTTCACCAATCTTGTGTATTCAATATGTGATTTTGTGTCATTGGTTGCACATTTTGGTCATTTTCGTCCTCCCTAGGCTTATTCTAATCCAATT
Organism: Cicer chorassanicum; assembly: GCA_037974735.1. Taxonomy (NCBI): domain Eukaryota; kingdom Viridiplantae; phylum Streptophyta; class Magnoliopsida; order Fabales; family Fabaceae; genus Cicer; species Cicer chorassanicum. Next base: position 490,218 of record JBBPBP010001033.1, read on the forward strand.
AGGGTTTTTAACCAATCTTGTGCATCCAATAAGTGATTTTGTTTCATTGGTTGAACATTTAGGTCATTTTCTTCCTCCCTAAGCTTATTTTAAACCAATTAGGGTTTTTAATCAATCTTGTGCATCCAATATGTGATTTTGTGTCATTGGTTGAACATTTAGGTCATTTTCGTTCTCCCTAGGCATATTCTAATCCAATTAGGGTTTTTGACCAATCTTGTGCATCCAATAAGTGATTTTGTGTCATTGGTTGAATATTTAGGTCTTTTTAGTCCTCCCTAAGCTTATTCTAATCCATTTTGGGTTTTTAACTAATCTTGTGTCATTGGTTGAACATTTAGGTCATTTTCGTCCTCCCTATGCTTATTCTAATCCAATTAGGGTTTTTAACCAATCTTGTGTATCCAATATGTGATTTTGTGTCATTTTGTGTCATTCATTGAACATTTAGATCATTTTCGTCCTCCCTAGGCTTATTCTAATCCAATTAGGTATTTTCAGAGATCTTGTGCATCCAATAAGTGATTTTGTGTCATTGGTTGAACATTTAGGTCCTTTTCGTCCTCCCTAAGCTTATTATAATCCAAATAGGGTTTTTAACCAATCTTGTGCATCCAATATGTGATTTTGTGTCATTTTGTGTCATTGGTTGGACATTTAGGTCATTTTCGTCCTCCCTAGGCTTATTCTAATCCAATTACGGTTTTTCACCAATCTTGTGTATTCAATATGTGATTTTGTGTCATTGGTTGCACATTTTGGTCATTTTCGTCCTCCCTAGGCTTATTCTAATCCAATTAGGGTTTTTAACCAATCTTGTGCATCCAATAAGTGATTTTGTTTCATTGGTTGAACATTTAGGTCATTTTCTTCCTCCCTAAGCTTATTTTAAACCAATTAGGGTTTTTAATCAATCTTGTGCATCCAATATGTGATTTTGTGTCATTGGTTGAACATTTAGGTCATTTTCGTTCTCCCTAGGCATTTTCTAATCCAATTAGGGTTTTTCACCAATCTTGTGCATCCAATAAGTGATTTTGTGTCATTGGTTGAATATTTAGGTCTTTTTAGTCCTCCCTAAGCTTATTCTAATCCATTTTGGGTTTTTAACTAATCTTGTGTCATTGGTTGAACATTTAGGTCATTTTCGTCCTCCCTAGGCTTATTCTAATCCAATTAGGGTTTTTAACCAATCTTGTGTATCCAATATGTGATTTTGTGTCGTTTTGTGTCATTCGTTGAACATTTAGGTCATTTTCGTCCTCCCTAGGCTTATTCTAATCCAATTAGGTATTTTCAGAAATCTTGTGCATCCAATAAGTGATTTTGTGTCATTGGTTGAACATTTAGGTCCTTTTCGTCCTCCCTAAGCTTATTCTAATCCAATTAGGGTTTTTAACCAATCTTGTGCATCCAATACGTAATTTTGTGTCATTGGTTGAACATTTAGGTCATTTTCGTTCTCCCTAGGCTTATTCTAATCCAATTAGGGTTTTTGACCAATCATGTGCATCCAATAAGTGATTTTGTGTCATTGGTTGAACATTTAGGTCCTTTTCGTCCTCCCTAAGCTTATTTTAATCCAATTAGGGTTTTTAACCAATCTTGGGCATCCAATATATGATTTTGTGTCATTGGTTGAACATTTAGGTCATTTTCATTCCCCCTAGGCTTATTCTAATCCAATTAGGGTTTTAGAACAATCTTGTGCATCCAATAAGTGATTTTGTGTCATTGGTTGAACATTTAGGTCATTTTCGTCCTCCCTAAGCTTATTCTAATCCAATTAGGGTTTTTAACCAATCTTGTGCATCCAATATGTGATTTTGTGTCATTGTGTCATTGGTTGAACATTTAGGTCATTTTTGTTCTCCCTAGGCTTATTCTAATCCAATTAGGGTTTTTGACCAATCATGTGCATCCAATAAGTGATTTTGTGTCATTGGTTGAACATTTAGGTCATTTTCGTCCTCCCTAAGCTTATTCTAATCCAATTAGGGTTTAAACCAATCTTGTGCATCCAATATGTGATTTTTTGTCATTGGTTGAACATTTAGGTCATTAACGTTCCCCCTAGGCTTACTCTAATCCAATTAGGGTTTTAGACCAATCTTGTGCATCCAATAAGTGATTTTGTGTCATTGGTTGAACATTTAGGTCCTTTTCGTCCTCCCTAAGCTTATTTTAATCCAATTAGGGTTTTTAACCAATCTTGTGCATCCAATATATGATTTTGTGTCATTGGTTGAACATTTAGGTCATTTTCATCCTCCCTAAGCTTATTTTAAACCAATTAGGGTTTTTAACCAATCTTGTGCATCCAATATGTGATTTTGTGCCATTTTGTGTCATTGGTTGAACATTTAGGTCATTTTCGTCCTCCCTAGGCTTATTCTAATCCAATTAGGGTTTTTAACCAATCTTGTGTATCCAATATGTGATTTTGTGTCATTTTGTGTCATTGGTTCAACATTTAGGTAATTTTCGTCCTCCCTAGGCTTATTCTAATCCAATTAAGGTTTTTAGCAAATCTTGTGCATCCAGTATGTGATTTTGTGTCATTAGTTGCACATTTATGTCATTTTCGTCCTCCCTAGGTTTATTCTAATCCAATTAGGGTTTTTAACCAATCTTGTGCATCCAATATGTGATTATGGGTCATTGGTTGCACATTTAGGTCATTTTCGACCTCCCTAAGCTTATTGTAATCCAATTAGGGTTTTTAACCAATCTTGTGCATCCAATATGTGATTTTGTGTCATTGGTTGAACATTATTTCATTTTCGTTTTCCCTAGGCTTATTCTAACCAAATTAGGGTTTTTGACCAATCTTGTGCATCCAATAAGTGATTTTGTGTCATTGGTTGAACATTTAGGTCTTTTTCGTCCTCCCTAAGCTTATTATAATCCAATTAAGGTTTTTAACCAATCTTGTGCATCCAATATGTGATTTTGTGTCATTTTTTGTCATTGGTTGAACATTTAGGTCATTTTTGTCCTCCCTAGGCTTATTCTAATCCAATTAGGGTTTTTAACCAATCTTGTGCATCCAATATGTGATTTTGTGTCATTTTGTGTCATTGGTTGAACATTTAGGTCATTTTCGTCATCCCTAGGCTTATTCTAATCCAATTAGGGGTTTTCACCAATCTTGTGTATTCAATATGTGATTTTGTGTCATTGGTTGAACATTTAGGTCATTTTAGTCCTCCCTAGGCTTATTCTAATCCAATTAGGGTTTTTGATCAATCATGTGCATCCAATAAGTGATTTTGTGTCATTGGTTGCACATTTATGTCATTTTCGTCCTCCCAAAGCTTATTCTAATCCAATTAGGGTTTTTTACCAATCTTGTGCATCCAATATGTGATTTTTTGTCATTGGTTGAACATTTAGGTCATTTTCGTTCCCCCTAGGGTTACTCTAATCCAATTAGGGTTTTAGACCAATCTTGTGCATCCAATAAGTGATTTTGTGTCATTGGTTGAACATTTAGGTCATTTTCGTCCTCCCTAAGCTTATTATAATCCAATTAGGGTTTTTAACCAATCTTGTGCATCCAATATGTGATTTTGTGTCATTTTGTGTCATTGGTTGAACATTTAGGTCATTTTCGTCCTCCCTAGGCTTATTCTAATCCAATTAGGGTTTTTGACCAATCTTGTGCATCCAATAAGTGATTTTGTGTCAATGGTTGAACATTCAGGTCATTTCTTCCTCCCTAAGCTTATTCTAATCTAATTAGGGTTTTTAACCAATCTGGTGCATCCAATATGTGATTTTGTGTCATTTTGTGTCATTGGTTGAACATTTAGGTCATTTTTGTCATCACTAGGCTTATTCTAATCCAATTAAGGTTTTTGACCAATCTTGTGCATCCAATATGTGATTTTGTGTCATTGGTTGAACATTTAGGTCATTTTCGTTCTCCCTAGGCTTATTCTAATCCGATTAGGGTTTTTGACCAATCTTGTGCATCCAATAAGTGATTTTGTGTCAATGGTTGAACATTTAGGTCATTTTCGTCCTCCCTAAGCTTATTTTAAACCAATTAGGGTTTTTAACCAATCTTGTGCATCCAATATGTGATTTTTTGTCATTTTGTGTCATTGGTTGAACATTTAGATCATTTTCGTCCTCCCTAGGCTTATTCTAATCCAATTAAGGTTTTTGACCAATCTTGTGCATCCAATATGTGATTTTGTGTCATTGGTTGAACATTTAGGTCATTTTCGTCCTCCCTAAGGTTATTCGAATCCAAATAGGATTTTTAACCAATCTTGTGCATCCAATATGTGATTTTGTGTCATTTTGTGTCATTGGATGAACATTTAGGTCATTTTCGTCCTACTTAGGCTTATTCTAATCCAATTAGGGTTTTTAACCAATCTTGTGTATCCAATATGTGATTTTGTGTCATTTTGTGTCATTGGTTGAACATTTAGGTTATTTCGTCCTCCCTTGGCTTATTCTAATCCAATTAGGGTTTTTAACCAATCTTGTGTATCCAATATGTGATTTTGTGTCATTTTGTGTCATTGGTTGAACATTTAGGTCATTTTCGTCCTCCCTAGGCTTATTCTAATCCAATTAGGCTTTTTGACCAATCTTGTGCATCCAATAAGTGATTTTGTGTCATAGGTTGAACATTTAGGTCCTTTTCGTCCTCCCTAAGCTTATTCTAATCCAATTAGGGTTTTTAACCAATCTTGTGCATCCAACATGTGATTTTGTGTCATTTTGTGTCATTGGTTCAACATTTAGGTCATTTTCGTCCTCGCTAGGCTTATTCTAATCCAATTAGGCTTTTTGACCAATCTTGTGCATCCAATAAGTGATTTTGTGTCATTGGTTGAACATTTAGGTCCTTTTCGTCCTCCCTAAGCTTATTTTAATCCAATTAGGGTTTTTAACCAATCTTGTGCATCCAATATATGATTTTGTGTCATTGGTTGAACATTTAGGTCATTTTTGTTCTCCCTAGGCTTATTCTAATCCAATTAGGGGTTTTGACCAATTATGTGCATCCTATAAGTGATTTTGTGTCATTGGTTGCACATTTATGTCATTTTCGTCCTCCCTAAGCTTATTCTAATTTAATTAGGGTTTTTAACCAATCTTGTGCATCCAATATGTGATTTTTTGTCATTGGTTGAACATTTAGGTCATTTTCATTCCCCCTAGGCTTATTCTAATCCAATTAGGGTTTTAGAACAATCTTGTGCATCCAATAAGTGATTTTGTGTCATTGGTTGAACATTTAGGTCATTTTCGTCCTCCTTAAGCTTATTCTAATCCAATTAGGGTTTTTAACCAATCTTGTGCATCCAATATGTGATTTTGTGTCATTTTGGGTCATTGGTTGAACATTTAGGTCATTTTCGTCCTCCCTAGGCTTATTCTAATCCAATTAGGGTTTTTCACCAATCTTGTGTATTCAATATGTGATTTTGTGTCATTGGTTGCACATTTTGGTCATTTTCGTCATCCCTAGGCTTATTCTAATCCAATTAGGGTTTTTAACCAATCTTGTGCATCCAATAAGTGATTTTGTTTCATTGGTTGAACATTTAGGTCATTTTCTTCCTCCCTAAGCTTATTTTAAACCAATTAGGGTTTTTAATCAATCTTGTGCATCCAATATGTGATTTTGTGTCATTTGTTGAACATTTAGGTCATTTTCGTTCTCCCTAGGCATATTCTAATCCAATTAGGGTTTTTGACCAATCCATTGCATCCAATAAGTGATTTTGTGTCATTGGTTGAATATTTAGGTCTTTTTAGTCCTCCCTAAGCTTATTCTAATCCATTTTGGGTTTTTAACTAATCTTGTGTCATTGGTTGAACATTTAGGTCATTTTCGTCCTCCCTAGACTTATTCTAATCCAATTAGGGTTTTTAACCAATCTTGTGTATCCAATATGTGATTTTGTGTCATGTTGTGTAATTCGTTGAATATTTAGGTCATTTTCGTCCTCCCTAGGCTTATTCTAATCCAATTAGGTATTTTCAGAAATCTTGTGCATCCAATAAGTGATTTTGTGTCATTGGTTGAACATTTAGGTCCTTTTCGTCCTCCCTAAGCCTATTCTAATCCAATTAGGGTTTTTAACCAATCTTGTGCATCCAATATGTAATTTTGTGTCATTGGTTGAACATTTAGGTCATTTTCGTTCTCCCTAGGCTTATTCTAATCCAATTAGGGTTTTTGACCAATCATGTGCATCCAATAAGTGATTTTGTGTCATTGGTTGCACATTTATGTCATTTTCTACCCCCCTAAGCTTATTATTATCGAATTAGGGTTTTTAACCAATCTTGTGCATCCAATATGTGATTTTTTGTCATTGGTTGAACATTTAGGTCATTTTCGTCCTCCTTAAGCTTATTCTAATCCAATTAGGGTTTTTAACCAATCTTGTGCATCCAATATGTGATTTTGTGTTATTTTGTGTCATTGGTTGCACATTTATGTCATTTTGGTCCTCCCTAAGCTTATTCTAATTTAATTAGGGTTTTTAACCAATCTTGTGCATCCAATATGTGATTTTTTGTCATTGGTTGAACATTTAGGTCATTTTCATTCCCCCTAGGCTTATTCTAATCCAATTAGGGTTTTAGAACAATCTTGTGCATCCAATAAGTGATTTTGTGTCATTGGTTGAACATTTAGGTCATTTTCGTCCTCCTTAAGCTTATTCTAATCCAATTAGGGTTTTTAACCAATCTTGTGCATCCAATATGTGATTTTGTGTCATTTTGGGTCATTGGTTGAACATTTAGGTCATTTTCGTCCTCCCTAGGCTTATTCTAATCCAATTAGGGTTTTTCACCAATCTTGTGTATTCAATATGTGATTTTGTGTCATTGGTTGCACATTTTGGTCATTTTCGTCATCCCTAGGCTTATTCTAATCCAATTAGGGTTTTTAACCAATCTTGTGCATCCAATAAGTGATTTTGTTTCATTGGTTGAACATTTAGGTCATTTTCTTCCTCCCTAAGCTTATTTTAAACCAATTAGGGTTTTTAATCAATCTTGTGCATCCAATATGTGATTTTGTGTCATTTGTTGAACATTTAGGTCATTTTCGTTCTCCCTAGGCATATTCTAATCCAATTAGGGTTTTTGACCAATCCATTGCATCCAATAAGTGATTTTGTGTCATTGGTTGAATATTTAGGTCTTTTTAGTCCTCCCTAAGCTTATTCTAATCCATTTTGGGTTTTTAACTAATCTTGTGTCATTGGTTGAACATTTAGGTCATTTTCGTCCTCCCTAGACTTATTCTAATCCAATTAGGGTTTTTAACCAATCTTGTGTATCCAATATGTGATTTTGTGTCATGTTGTGTAATTCGTTGAATATTTAGGTCATTTTCGTCCTCCCTAGGCTTATTCTAATCCAATTAGGTATTTTCAGAAATCTTGTGCATCCAATAAGTGATTTTGTGTCATTGGTTGAACATTTAGGTCCTTTTCGTCCTCCCTAAGCCTATTCTAATCCAATTAGGGTTTTTAACCAATCTTGTGCATCCAATATGTAATTTTGTGTCATTGGTTGAACATTTAGGTCATTTTCGTTCTCCCTAGGCTTATTCTAATCCAATTAGGGTTTTTGACCAATCATGTGCATCCAATAAGTGATTTTGTGTCATTGGTTGCACATTTATGTCATTTTCTACCCCCCTAAGCTTATTATTATCGAATTAGGGTTTTTAACCAATCTTGTGCATCCAATATGTGATTTTTTGTCATTGGTTGAACATTTAGGTCATTTTCGTCCTCCTTAAGCTTATTCTAATCCAATTAGGGTTTTTAACCAATCTTGTGCATCCAATATGTGATTTTGTGTTATTTTGTGTCATTGGTTGCACATTTATGTCATTTTGGTCCTCCCTAAGCTTATTCTAATTTAATTAGGGTTTTTAACCAATCTTGTGCATCCAATATGTGATTTTTTGTCATTGGTTGAACATTTAGGTCATTTTCATTCCCCCTAGGCTTATTCTAATCCAATTAGGGTTTTAGAACAATCTTGTGCATCCAATAAGTGATTTTGTGTCATTGGTTGAACATTTAGGTCATTTTCGTCCTCCTTAAGCTTATTCTAATCCAATTAGGGTTTTTAACCAATCTTGTGCATCCAATATGTGATTTTGTGTCATTTTG
>JBBPBP010001033.1:515634-539426 GCA_037974735.1 Cicer chorassanicum
ACACAAAATGACACAAAATCACATATTGGAAGCAAAAGATTGGTTAAAAACCCTAATTGGATTAGAATAAGCCTAGGGAGGACGAAAATGACCTAAATGTTCAACCAATGACACAAAATGACACAAAATCACATATTGGATGCACAAGATTGGTTAAAAACCCTAATTGGATTAGAATAAGCTTAAGGAGGACGAAAATGACCTAAATGTTCAACCAATGACACAAAATCACTTATTAAATGCACAAGATTGGTCTAAAACCCTAATTGGATTAGAATAAGCCTAGGGGGAACGAAAATGACCTAAACGTTCAACCAATGACAGAAAATCACATATTGGATGCACAAGATTGGTTAAAAACCCTAATTCGATAAGAATAAGCTTAGGGGGGACGAAAATGACATAAATGTGCAACCAATGACAGAAAATCACTTATTGGATGCACATGATTGGTCAAAAACCCTAATTGGATTAGAATAAGCCTAGGGAGGACGAAAATGACCTAAATGTTCAACCAATGACACAAAATGACACAAAATCACATATTGGATGCACAAGATTGGTTAAAAACCCTAATTGGATTAGAATAAGCTTAAGGAGGACGAAAATGACCTAAATGTTCAACCAATGACACAAAATCACATATTGGATGCACAAGATTGGTTAAAAACCCTAATTGGATTAGAATAAGCCTAGGGAGGACGAAAATGACCTAAATGTTCAACCAATGACACAAAATGGCACCAAATCACATATTGGATGCACAAGATAGGTTAAAAACTCTAATTGGATTAGAATAAGCCTAGGGAGGATGAAAATGACCTAAATATGCAACCAATGACACAAAATCACATATTGGATGCACAAGATTGGTTAAAAACCCTAATTGGATTAGAATAAGCCTAGGGAGGACGAAAATGACCTAAATGTTCAACCAATGACACAAAATGACACAAAATCACATATTGGATGCACAGGATTGGTTAAAAACCCTAATTGGATTAGAATAAGCCTAGGGATGACGAAAATGACCTAAATGTTCAACCAATGACACAAAATCACATATTGGATGCACAAGATTGGTTAAAAACCCTAATTGGATTAGAATAAGCCTAGGGAGGACGAAAATGACCTAAATGTTCAACCAATGACACAAAATGACACAAAATCACATATTGGATGCACAAGATTGGTTAAAAACCTTAATTGGATTATAAAAAGCTTAGGGAGGACGAAAAAGACCTAAATGTTCAACCAATGACACAAAATCACTTATTGGATGCACAAGATTGGTCAAAAACCCTAATTTGGTTAGAATAAGCCTAGGGAAAACGAAAATGACCTAAATGTTCAACCAATGACACAAAATCACATATTGGATGCACAAGATTGGTTAAAAACCCTAATTGGATTACAATAAGCTTAGGGAGGTCGAAAATGACCTAAATGTGCAACCAATGACCCAAAATCACATATTGGATGCACAAGATTGGTTAAAAACCCTAATTGGATTAGAATAAACCTAGGGAGGACGAAAATGACATAAATGTGCAACTAATGACACAAAATCACATACTGGATGCACAAGATTTGCTAAAAACCTTAATTGGATTAGAATAAGCCTAGGGAGGACGAAAATTACCTAAATGTTGAACCAATGACACAAAATGACACAAAATCACATATTGGATACACAAGATTGGTTAAAAACCCTAATTGGATTAGAATAAGCCTAGGGAGGACGAAAATGACCTAAATGTTCAACCAATGACACAAAATGGCACAAAATCACATATTGGATGCACAAGATTGGTTAAAAACCCTAATTGGTTTAAAATAAGCTTAGGGAGGATGAAAATGACCTAAATGTTCAACCAATGACACAAAATCACTTATTGGATGCACAAGTTGGTCTAAAACCCTAATTGGATTACAATAAGCCTAGGGGGAACGAAAATGACCTAAATCTTCAACCAATGACAAAAAATCACATATTGGATGCACAAGATTGGTTAAAAACCCTAATTGGATTAGAATAAGCCTAGGGAGGACGAAAATGACCTAAATGTTCAACCAATGACACAAAATGACACAAAATCACATATTGGATACACAAGATTGGTTAAAAACCCTAATTGGATTAGAATAAGCCTAGGGAGGACGAAAATGACCTAAATGTTCAACCAATGACACACGATTAGTTAAAAACCCAAAATGGATTAGAATGAGCTTAGGGAGGACTAAAAAGACCTAAATATTCAACCAATGACACAAAATCACTTATTGGATGCACAAGATTGGTCAAAAACCCTAATTAGATTAGAATAAGCCTAGGGAGGACGAAAATGATCTAAATGTTCAACCAATGACACAAAATGACAAAAAATCACATATTGGATGCACAAGATTGGTTAAAAACCCTAATTGGTTTAAAATAAGCTTAGGGAGGACGAAAATGACCTAAATGTTCAACCATTGACACAAAATCACTTATTGGATGCACAAGATTGGTCAAAAACACTAATTGGATTAGAATAAGCCTAGGGAGGATGAAAATGACTTAAATGTACAACCAATGACACAAAATGATACAAAATCACATATTGGATACAAAAGATTGGTTAAAAACCCTAATTGGATTAGAATAAGCTTCGGGAGGACAAAAATGACCTAAATGTTCAACCAATGACACAAAATCACTTATTGGATGCACAAGATTGGTTAAAAACCCTAAATGGATTAGAATAAGCCTAGGGAGGACGAAAATGACCTAAATGTGCACCCAATGACACAAAATCACATATTGAATACACAAGATTGGTGAAAAACCCTAATTGGATTAGAATAAGCCTAGGGATGTAGGAAATGACCTAAATGTTCAACCAATGATACAAAATGACACAAAATCACATATTGGATGCACAAGATTGGTTAAAAACCCTAATTGGATTAGAATAAGCCTAGGGAGGACGAAAATGACCTAAATGTTCAACCAATGACTCAAAATGACACAAAATCACATATTGGATGCACAAGATTGGTTAAAAACCCTAATTGGATTAGAATAACCCTAGGGAGGACGAAAATGACCTAAATGTTCAACCTATGACACAAAATCACTTATTGGATGCACAAGATTGGTCAAAAAGCCTAATTGGATTAGAATAAGCCTAGGGAGGACGAAAATGACCTAAATGTTCAACCAATGACACAAAATGACACAAAATCACATATTGGATACACAAGATTGGTTAAAAACCCTAATTGGATTAGAATAAGCCAAGGGAGGACGAAATAACCTAAATGTTCAACCAATGACACAAAATGACACAAAATCACATATTGGATACACAAGATTGGTTAAAAACCCTAATTGGATTAGAATAAGCCTAAGTAGGACGAAAATGACCTAAATGTTCATCCAATGACACAAAATGACACAAAATCACATATTGGATGCAAAAGATTGGTTAAAAATCCTATTTGGATTCGAATAACCTTAGGGAGGACGAAAATGACCTAAATGTTCAACCAATGACACAAAATCACATATTGGATGCACAAGATTGGTCAAAAACCTTAATTGGATTAGAATAAGCCTAGGGAGGACGAAAATGATCTAAATGTTCAACCAATGACACAAAATGACAAAAAATCACATATTGGATGCACAAGATTGGTTAAAAACCCTAATTGGTTTAAAATAAGCTTAGGGAGGACGAAAATGACCTAAATGTTCAACCATTGACACAAAATCACTTATTGGATGCACAAGATTGGTCAAAAACCCTAATCGGATTAGAATAAGCCTAGGGAGAACGAAAATGACCTAAATGTTCAACCAATGACACAAAATCACATATTGGATGCACAAGATTGGTCAAAAACCTTAATTGGATTAGAATAAGCCTAGTGATGACAAAAATGAACTAAATGTTCAACCAATGACACAAAATGACACAAAATCACATATTGGATGCACAAGATTGGTTAAAAACCCTAATTAGATTAGAATAAGCTTAGGGAGGAAGAAATGACCTAAATGTTCAACCATTGACACAAAATCACTTATTGGATGCACAAGATTGGTCAAAAACCCTAATTGGATTAGAATAAGCCTAGGGAGGACAAAATGACCTAAATGTTCAACCAATGACACAAAATGACACAAAATCACATATTGGATGCAAAAGATTGGTTAAAAACCCTAATTGGATTAGAATAAGCCTAGGGAGGACGAAAATGACCTAAATGTTCAACCAATGACACAAAATAACACAAAATCACATATTGGATGCACAAGATTGGTTAAAAACCCTAATTGGATTAGAATAAGCTTAGGGAGGACGAAAATGACCTAAATGTTCAACCAATGACACAAAATCACTTATTGGATGCACAAGATTGGTCTAAAACCCTAATTGGATTAGAATAAGCCTTGGGAGAATGAAAATGACCTAAATGTTCAACCAATGACAAAAAATCGCATATTGGATGCACAAGATTGGTTAAAAACCCTAATTGGATTAGAATAAGCTTAGGGAGGACGAAAATGACCTAAATGTGCAACCCATGACACAAAATCACATATTGGATGCACAAGATTGGTTAAAAACCCTAATTGGATTAGAATAAGCTTAGGGAGGACAAAAATGACCTAAATGTTCAACCAATGACACAAAATCACTTATTGGATGCACAAGATTGGTCAAAAAGCCTAATTGGATTAGAATAAGCCTAGGGAGGACGAAAATGACCTAAATGTTGAACCAATGACACAAAATGATACAAAATCACATATTGGATCCATAACATTGGTTAAAAACCCTAATTGGATTAGAATAAGCCTAGGGAGGACGAAAATGACCTAAATGTTCAACCAATGACACAAAATGACACAAAATCACATATTGGATGCACAAGATTGGTTAAAAACCCTAATTGGATTAGAATAAGCTTAGGGAGGACGAAAATGACCTAAATGTTCAACCAATGACACAAAATCACTTATTGGATGCACAAGATTGGTCAAAAAGCCTAATTGGATTAGAATAAGCCCAGGGAGGACGAAAATAACCTAAATGTTGAACCAATGACACAAAATGACACAAAATCACATATTCGATACACAAGATTGGTTAAAAACCCTAATTGGATTAGAATAAGCCTAGGGAGGACGAAAATGACCTAAATGTTCAACCAATGACACAAAATGACACAAAATCACATATTGGATGCACAAGATTGGTTAAAAACCCTAATTGGATTAGAATAAGCTTAGGGAGGACGAAAATGACATAAATGTGCAACCAATGACACAAAATCACTTATTGGATGCACATGATTGGTCAAAAACCCTAATTGGATTAGAATAAGCCTAGGGAGAACAAAAATGACCTAAATGTTCAACCAATGACACAAAATCATATATTGGATGCACAAGATTGGTTAAAAACCCTAATTGGATTAAAATAAGCTTAGGGAGGACGAAAATGACATAAATGTGCAACCAATGACACAAAATCACTTATTGGATGCACAAGATTGGTTAAAAACCCTAATTGGATTAGAATAAGCCTAGGGAGGACAAAAATGACCTAAATGTTCAACCAATGACACAAAATGACACAAAATCACATATTGGATGCACAAGATTGGTTAAAAACCCTAATTGGATTAGAATAAGCCTAGGGAGGACGAAAATGACCTAAATGTTCAACCAATGACACAAAATCACATATTGGATGCACAAGATTGGTTAAAAACCCTAATTGGATTAGAATAAGCTTAGGGAGGACGAAAATGACCTAAATGTTCAACCAATGACACAAAATCACTTATTGGATGCACAAGATTGTTCTAAAACCCTAATTGGATTAGAATAAGCCTAGGGGGAATGAAAATGACCTAAATGTTCAACCAATGACAAAAAATCACATATTGGATGCACAAGATTGGTTAAAAACCCTAATTAAATTAGAATAAGCTTAGGGAGGACGAAAATGACATAAATGTGCAACCAATGACACAAAATCACTTATTGGATGCACATAATTGGTCAAAACCCCTAATTGGATTAGAATAAGCCTAGGGAGAACAAAAATGACCTAAATGTTCAACCAATGACACAAAATCATATATTGGATGCACAAGATTGGTTAAAAACCCTAATTGGATTAAAATAAGCTTAGGGAGGACGAAAAGGACCTAAATGTTCAACCAATGACACAAAATCACTTATTGGATGCACAAGATTGGTCAAAAAGCCTAATTGGATTAGAATAAGCCTAGGGAGGACGAAAATGACCTAAATGTTGAACCAATGACACAAATTGACACAAAATCACATATTGGATGCACAAGATTGGTTAAAAACCCTAATTGGATTAGAATAACCCTAGGGAGGACGAAAATGACCTAAATGTTCAACCAATGACACAAAATGACACAAAATCACATATTGGATGCACAAGATTGGTTAAAAACCCTAATTGGATTAGAATAAGCTTAGGGAGGACGAAAAGGACTTAAATGTTCAACCTATGACACAAAATCACTTATTGGATGCACAAGATTGGTCAAAAAGCCTAATTGGATTAGAATAAGCCTAGGGAGGACGAAAATGACCTAAATGTTCAACCAATGACACAAAATAACACAAAATCACATATTGGATACACAAGATTGGTTAAAAACCCTAATTGGATTAGAATAAGCCAAGGGAGGACGAAATAACCTAAATGTTCAACCAATGACACAAAATGACACAAAATCACGTATTGGATACACAAGATTTGTTAAAAACCCTAATTGGATTAGAATAAGCCTAAGTAGGACGAAAATGACCTAAATGTTCATCCAATGACACAAAATGACACAAAATCACATATTGGATGCACAAGATTGGTTAAAAACCCTAATTGGATTAGAATAAGCCTAGGGAGAACGAAAATGACCTAAATGTTCAACCAATGACACAAAATCACATATTGGATGCACAAGATTGGTCAAAAACCTTAATTGGATTAGAATATGCCTAGTGATGACAAAAATGACCTAAATGTTCAACCAATGACACAAAATGACACAAAATCACATATTGGATGCACAAGATTGGTTAAAAACCCTAATTGGATTAGAATAAGCTTAAGGAGGACGAAAATGACCTAACTGTTCAACCAATGACACAAAATCACTTATTAAATGCACAAGATATGTCTAAAACCCTAATTGGATTAGAATAAGCCTAGGGGGAACGAAAATGACCTAAACGTTCAACCAATGACAAAAAATCACATATTGGATGCACAAGATTGGTTAAAAACCCTAATTCGATAAGAATAAGCTTAGGGGGGACGAAAATGACATAAATGTGCAACCAATGACACAAAATCACTTATTGGATGCACATGATTGGTCAAAAACCCTAATTGGATTAGAATAAGCCTAGGGAGAACGAAAATGACCTAAATGTTCAACCAATGACACAAAATCCCTTATTGAATGCACATGATAGGTCAAAAACCCTAATTGGATTAGAATAAGCCTAGGGAGAACGAAAATGACCTAAATGTTCAACCAATGACACAAAATCACATATTGGATGCACAAGATTAATTAAAAACCCTAATTGGATTAGAATAAGCTTAGGGAGGACGCAAAGGACCTAAATGTTCAACCTATGACACAAAATCACTTATTTGATGCACAAGATTGGTCAAAAAGCCTAATTGGATTAGAATAAGCCTAGGGAGGACGAAAATGACCTAAATGTTCAACCAATGACACAAAATGACACAAAATCACATATTGGATGCAAAAGATTGGTTAAAAACCCTAATTGGATTAGAATAAGCCTAGGGAGGACGAAAATGACCTAAATGTTCAACCAATGACACAAAATGACACAAAATCACATATTGGATGCACAAGATTGGTTAAAAACCCTAATTGGATTAGAATAAGCTTAAGGAGGACGAAAACGACCTAAATGTTCAACCAATGACACAAAATCACTTATTAAATGCACAAGATTGGTCTAAAACCCTAATTGGATTAGAATAAGCCTAGGGGGAACGAAAATGACCTAAACGTTCAACCAATGATAGAAAATCACATATTGGATGCACAAGATTGGTTAAAAACCCTAATTCGATAAGAATAAGCTTAGGGGCGACGAAAATGACATAAATGTGCAACCAATGACACAAAATCACTTATTGGATGCACATGATTGGTCAAAAACCCTAATTGGGTGAGAATAAACCTTGGGAGGCCGAAAATGATCTAAATGTTCAACCAATGACACAAAATGACAAAAAATCACATATTGGATGCACAAGATTGGTTAAAAACCCTAATTGGTTTAAAATAAGCTTAGGGAGGACGAAAATGACCTAAATGTTCAACCATTGACACAAAATCACTTATTGGATGCACAAGATTGGTCAAAAACCCTAATTGGATTAGAATAAGCCTAGGGAGGATGAAAATGACTTAAATGTACAACCAATGACACAAAATGATACAAAATCACATATTGGATACAAAAGATTGGTTAAAAACCCTAATTGGATTAGAATAAGCTTCGGGAGGACGAAAATGACCTAAATGTTCAACCAATGACACAAAATCACTTATTGGATGCACAAGATTGGTTAAAAACCCTAATTGGATTAGAATAAGCCTAGGGAGGACGAAAATGACCTAAATGTGCACCCAATGACACAAAATCACATATTGAATACACAAGATTGGTGAAAAACCCTAATTGGATTAGAATAAGCCTAGGGATGTAGAAAATGACCTAAATGTTCAACCAATGATACAAAATGACACAAAATCACATATTGGATGCACAAGATTGGTTAAAAACCCTAATTGGATTAGAATAAGCCTAGGGAGGACGAAAATGACCTAAATGTTCAACCAATGACTCAAAATGACACAAAATCACATATTGGATGCACAAGATTGGTTAAAAACCCTAATTGGATTAGAATAAGCTTAGGGAGAACGAAAATGACCTAAATGTTCAACCAATGACACAAAATCACTTATTGGATGCACAAGATTGTTCTAAAACCCTAATTGGATTAGAATAAGCCTAGGGGGAATGAAAATGACCTAAATTTTCAACCAATGACACAAAATCATATATTGGATGCCCAAGATTGGTTAAAAACCCTAATTGGATTAAAATAAGCTTAGGGAGGACGAAAAGGACCTAAATGTTCAACCAATGACACAAAATCACTTATTGGATGCACATGATTGGTCAAAAACCCTAATTGGATTAGAATAAGCCTAGGGAGAACGAAAATGACCTAAATGTTCAACCAATGACACAAAATTATGTATTGGATGCACAAGATTGGTTAAAAACCCTAATTGGATTAGAATAAGCTTAGGGAGGACGAAAAGGACCTAAATGTTCAACCAATGACACAAAATCACTTATTGGATGCACAAGATTTCTGAAAATACCTAATTGGATTAGAATAAGCCTAGGGAGGACGAAAATGACCTAAATGTTCAACGAATGACACAAAATCACTTATTGGATGCACAAGATTGGTGAAAAACCCTAATTGGATTAGAAAATGCCTAGGGAGAACGAAAATGACCTAAATGTTCAACCAATGACACAAAATCACTTATTGGATGCACAAGATTGTTCTAAAACCCTAATTGGATTAGAATAAGCCTAGGGGGAATGAAAATGACCTAAATGTTCAACCAATGACACAAAATCATATATTGGATGCCCAAGATTGGTTAAAAACCCTAATTGGATTAAAATAAGCTTAGGGAGGACGAAAAGGACCTAAATGTTCAACCAATGACACAAAATCACTTATTGGATGCACATGATTGGTCAAAAACCCTAATTTGATTAGAATAAGCCTAGGGAGAATGAAAATGACCTAAATGTTCAACCAATGACACAAAATTACGTATTGGATGCACAAGATTGGTAAAAAACCCTAATTGGATTAGAATAAGCTTAGGGAGGACGAAAAGGACCTAAATGTTCAACCAATGACACAAAATCACTTATTGGATGCACAAGATTTCTGAAAATACCTAAATGGATTAGAATAAGCCTAGGGAGGACGAAAATGACCTAAATGTTCAACGAATAACACAAAATGACACAAAATCACATATTGGATACACAAGATTGGTTAAAAACCCTAATTGGATTAGAATAAGCCTAGGGAGGACGAAAATGACCTAAATGTTCAACCAATGACACAAGATTAGTTAAAAACCCAAAATGGATTAGAATAAGCTTAGGGAGGACTAAAAAGACCTAAATATTCAACCAATGACACAAAATCACTTATTGGATGCACAAGATTGGTGAAAAACCCTAATTGGATTAGAATATGCCTAGGGAGAACGAAAATGACCTAAATGTTCAACCAATGACACAAAATCACATATTCGATGCACAAGATTGATTAAAAACCCTAATTGGTTTAAAATAAGCATAGGGAGGAAGAAAATGACCTAAATGTTCAACCAATGAAACAAAATCACTTATTGGATGCACAAGATTGGTTAAAAACCCTAATTGGATTAGAATAAGCCTAGGGAGGACGAAAATGGCCAAAATGTGCAACCAATGACACAAAATCACATATTGAATACACAAGATTGGTGAAAAACCCTAATTGGATTAGAATAAGCCTAGGGAGGACGAAAATGACCTAAATGTTCAACCAATGACACAAAATGACACAAAATCACATATTGGATGCTCAAGATTGGTTAAAAACCCTAATTGGATTAGAATAAGCTTAGGGAGGACGAAAATGACCTAAATGTTCAACCAATGACACAAAATTACTTATTGGATGCACAAGATTGTTCTAAAACCCTAATTGGATTAGAATAAGCCTAGGGGGAATGAAAATGACCTAAATGTTCAACCAATGACAAAAAATCACATATTGGATGCACAAGATTGGTTAAAAACCCTAATTAAATTAGAATAAGCTTAGGGAGGACGAAAATGACATAAATGTGCAACCAATGACACAAAATCACTTATTGGATGCACATAATTGGTCAAAACCCCTAATTGGATTAGAATAAGCCTAGGGAGAACAAAAATGACCTAAATGTTCAACCAATGACACAAAATCATATATTGGATGCACAAGATTGGTTAAAAACCCTAATTGGATTAAAATAAGCTTAGGGAGGACGAAAAGGACCTAAATGTTCAACCAATGACACAAAATCACTTATTGGATGCACAAGATTGGTCAAAAAGCCTAATTGGATTAGAATAAGCCTAGGGAGGACGAAAATGACCTAAATGTTGAACCAATGACACAAATTGACACAAAATCACATATTGGATGCACAAGATTGGTTAAAAACCCTAATTGGATTAGAATAACCCTAGGGAGGACGAAAATGACCTAAATGTTCAACCAATGACACAAAATGACACAAAATCACATATTGGATGCACAAGATTGGTTAAAAACCCTAATTGGATTAGAATAAGCTTAGGGAGGACGAAAAGGACTTAAATGTTCAACCTATGACACAAAATCACTTATTGGATGCACAAGATTGGTCAAAAAGCCTAATT
Source organism: Cicer chorassanicum (assembly GCA_037974735.1). Lineage (NCBI taxonomy): Eukaryota > Viridiplantae > Streptophyta > Magnoliopsida > Fabales > Fabaceae > Cicer > Cicer chorassanicum. The sequence goes on from JBBPBP010001033.1 coordinate 527,246, forward strand.
GGATTAGAATAAGCCTAGGGAGGACGAAAATGACCTAAATGTTCAACCAATGACACAAAATAACACAAAATCACATATTGGATACACAAGATTGGTTAAAAACCCTAATTGGATTAGAATAAGCCAAGGGAGGACGAAATAACCTAAATGTTCAACCAATGACACAAAATGACACAAAATCACGTATTGGATACACAAGATTTGTTAAAAACCCTAATTGGATTAGAATAAGCCTAAGTAGGACGAAAATGACCTAAATGTTCATCCAATGACACAAAATGACACAAAATCACATATTGGATGCACAAGATTGGTTAAAAACCCTAATTGGATTAGAATAAGCCTAGGGAGAACGAAAATGACCTAAATGTTCAACCAATGACACAAAATCACATATTGGATGCACAAGATTGGTCAAAAACCTTAATTGGATTAGAATAAGCCTAGGGAGGACGAAAATGATCTAAATGTTCAACCAATGACACAAAATGACAAAAAATCACATATTGGATGCACAAGATTGGTTAAAAACCCTAATTGGTTTAAAATAAGCTTAGGGAGGATGAAAATGACCTAAATGTTCAACCATTGACACAAAATCACTTATTGGATGCACAAGATTGGTCAAAAACCCTAATCGGATTAGAATAAGCCTAGGGAGAACGAAAATGACCTAAATGTTCAACCAATGACACAAAATCACATATTGGATGCACAAGATTGGTCAAAAACCTTAATTGGATTAGAATAAGCCTAGTGATGACAAAAATGACCTAAATGTTCAACCAATGACACAAAATGACACAAAATCACATATTGGATGCACAAGATTGGTTAAAAACCCTAATTGGATTAGAATAAGCTTAAGGAGGACGAAAATGACCTAAATGTTCAACCAATGACACAAAATCACTTATTAAATGCACAAGATTGGTCTAAAACCCTAATTGGATTAGAATAAGCCTAGGGGGAATGAAAATGACCTAAATGTTCAACCAATGACAAAAAATCACATATTGGATGCACAAGATTGGTTAAAAACCCTAATTAAATTAGAATAAGCTTAGGGAGGACGAAAATGACATAAATGTGCAACCAATGACACAAAATCACTTATTGGATGCACATAATTGGTCAAAACCCCTAATTGGATTAGAATAAGCCTAGGGAGAACAAAAATGACCTAAATGTTCAACCAATGACACAAAATCACTTATTGGATGCACAAGATTGGTCAAAAACCCTAATCGGATTAGAATAAGCCTAGGGAGAACGAAAATGACCTAAATGTTCAACCAATGACACAAAATCACATATTGGATGCACAAGATTGGTCAAAAACCTTAATTGGATTAGAATAAGCCTAGTGATGACAAAAATGACCTAAATGTTCAACCAATGACACAAAATGACACAAAATCACATATTGGATGCACAAGATTGGTTAAAAACCCTAATTGGATTAGAATAAGCTTAAGGAGGACGAAAATGACCTAAATGTTCAACCAATGACACAAAATCACTTATTAAATGCACAAGATTGGTCTAAAACCCTAATTGGATTAGAATAAGCCTAGGGGGAACGAAAATGACCTAAACGTTCAACCAATGATAAAAATTCACATATTGGATGCACAAGATTGGTTAAAAACCCTAATTCGATAAGAATAAGCTTAGGGGGGACGAAAATGACATAAATGTGCAACCAATGACACAAAATCACTTATTGGATGCACATGATTGGTCAAAAACCCTAATTGGATTAGAATAAGCCTAGGGAGAACGAAAATGACCTAAATGTTCAACCAATGACACAAAATTACATATTGGATGCACAAGATTGGTTAAAAACCCTAATTGGATTAGAATAAGCTTAGGGAGGACGAAAAGGACCTAAATGTTCAACCAATGACACAAAATCACTTATTGGATGCACAAGATTTCTGAAAATACCTAATTGGATTAGAATAAGCCTAGGGAGGACGAAAATGACCTAAATGTTCAACGAATGACACAAAATGACACAAAATCACATATTGGATACACAAGATTGGTTAAAAACCCTAATTGGATTAGAATATGCCTAGGGAGGACGAAAATGACCTAAATGTTCAACCAATGACACATGATTAGTTAAAAACCCAAAATGGATTAGAATAAGCTTAGGGAGGACTAAAAAGACCTAAATATTCAACCAATGACACAAAATCACTTATTGGATGCACAAGATTGGTCAAAAACCCTAATTGGATTAGAATATGCCTAGGAAGAATGAAAATGACCTAAATGTTCAACCAATGACACAAAATCACATATTGGATGCACAAGATTGATTAAAAACCCTAATTGGTTTAAAATAAGCTTAGGGAGGAAGAAAATGACCTAAATGTTCAACCAATGAAACAAAATCACTTATTGGATGCACAAGATTGGTTAAAAACCCTAATTGGATTAGAATAAGCTTAGGGAGGACGAAAATGACCTAAATGTTCAACCAATGACACAAAATCACTTATTGGATGCACAAGATTGTTCTAAAACCCTAATTGGATTAGAATAAGCCTAGGGGGAATGAAAATGACCTAAATGTTCAACCAATGACAAAAAATCACATATTGGATGCACAAGATTGGTTAAAAACCCTAATTAAATTAGAATAAGCTTAGGGAGGACGAAAATGACATAAATGTGCAACCAATGACACAAAATCACTTATTGGATGCACATAATTGGTCAAAACCCCTAATTGGATTAGAATAAGCCTAGGGAGAACAAAAATGACCTAAATGTTCAACCAATGACACAAAATCATATATTGGATGCCCAAGATTAGTTAAAAACCCTAATTGGATTAAAATAAGCTTAGGGAGGACGAAAATGACCTAAATGTTCAACCAATGACACAAAATCACATATTGGATGCACAAGATTGGTCAAAAACCTTAATTGGATTAGAATAAGCCTAGGGAGGACGAAAATTATCTAAATGTTCAACCAATGACACAAAATGACAAAAAATCACATATTGGATGCACAAGATTGGTTAAAAACCCTAATTGGTTTAAAATAAGCTTAGGGAGGACGAAAATGACCTAAATGTTCAACCATTGACACAAAATCACTTATTGGATGCACAAGATTGGTCAAAAACCCTAATTGGATTAGAATAAGCCTAGGGAGGACGGAAATGACTTAAATGTTCAACCAATGACACAAAAAGATACAAAATCACATATTGGATACAAAAGATTGGTTAAAAACCCTAATTGGATTAGAATAAGCTTCAGGAGGACGAAAATGACCTAAATATTCAACCAATGACACAAAATCACTTATTCGATGCACAAGATTGGTCTAAAACCCTAATTGGATTAGAATAAGCCTAGGGGGAACCAAAATGACCTAAATGTTCAACCAATGACAAAAAATCACATACTGGATGCACAAGATTGGTTAAAAATCCTATTAGGATTAGAATAAGCTTAGGGAGGACGAAAATGACATAAATGTGCAACAATTGACACAAAATCACTTATTGGATGCACATGATTGGTCAAAAACCCTAATTGGATTACAATAAGCCTAGGGAGAACAAAAATGACCTAAATGTTCAACCAATGACACAAAATCATATATTGGATGCACAAGATTGGTTAAAAACTCTAATTGGATTAGAATAAGCTTAGGGAGGACGAAAATGTCCTAAATGTTCAACCAATGACACAAAATCACTTATTTGATGCACAAGATTGGTCAAAAACCCTAATTGGATTAGAATAAGCCTAGGGAGGACGAAAATGACCTAAATGTTGAACCAATGACACAAAATGACACAAAATCACATATTGGATGCACAAGATTGGTTAAAAACCCTAATTGGATTAGAATAACCCTAGGGAGGACGAAAATGACCTAAATGTTCAACCAATGACACAAAATGACACAAAATCACATATTTGATGCACAAGATTGGTTAAAAACCCTAATTGGATTAGAATAAGCTTAGGGAGGACGAAAAGGACCTAAATGTTCAACCTATGACACAAAATCACTTATTGGATGCACAAGATTGGTCAAAAAGCCTAATTGGATTAGAATAAGCCTAGGGAGGACGAAAATGACCTAAATGTTCAACCAATGACACAAAATGACACAAAATCACATATTGGATACACAAGATTGGTTAAAAACCCTAATTGGATTAGAATAAGCCAAGGGAGGACGAAATAACCTAAATGTTCAACCAATGACACAAAATGACACAAAATCACATATTGGATACACAAGATTGGTTAAAAACCCTAATTGGATTAGAATAAGCCTAAGTAGGACGAAAATGACCTAAATGTTCATCCAATGACACAAAATGACACAAAATCACATATTGGATGCACAAGATTGGTTAAAAACCCTAATTGGATTAGAATAAGCCTAGGGAGAACGAAAATGACCTAAATGTTCAACCAATGACACAAAATGACACAAAATCACATATTTGATGCACAAGATTGGTTAAAAACCCTAATTGGATTAGAATAAGCTTAGGGAGGACGAAAAGGACCTAAGTGTTCAACCTATGACACAGAATCAGTTATTGGATGCACAAGATTGGTCAAAAAGCCTAATTGGATTAGAATAAGCCTAGGGAGGACGAAAATGACCTAAATGTTCAACCAATGACACAAAATGACACAAAATCACATATTGGATACACAAGATTGGTTAAAAACCCTAATTGGATTAGAATAAGCCAAGGGAGGACGAAATAACCTAAATGTTCAACCAATGACACAAAATGACACAAAATCACATATTGGATACACAAGATTGGTTAAAAACCCTAATTGGATTAGAATAAGCCTAAGTAGGACGAAAATGACCTAAATGTTCATCCAATGACACAAAATGACACAAAATCACATATTGGATGCACAAGATTGGTTAATAACCCTAATTGGATTAGAATAAGCCTAGGGAGAACGAAAATGACCTAAATGTTCAACCAATGACACAAAATCACATATTGGATGCACAAGATTGGTCAAAAACCTTAATTGGATTAGAATAAGCCTAGGGAGGACGAAAATGATCTAAATGTTCAACCAATGACACAAAATGACAAAAAATCACATATTGGATGCACAAGATTGGTTAAAAACCCTAATTGGTTTAAAATAAGCTTAGGGAGGACGAAAATGACCTAAATGTTCAACCATTGACACAAAATCACTTATTGGATGCACAAGATTGGTCAAAAACCCTAATTGGATTAGAATAAGCCTAGGGAGAACGAAAATGACCTAAATGTTCAACCAATGACACAAAATCACATATTAAATGCACAAGATTGGTCAAAAACCTTAATTGGATTAGAATAAGCCTAAGGAGGACGAAAATGATCTAAATGTTCAACCAATGACACAAAATGACAAAAAATCACATATTGGATGCACAAGATTGGTTAAAAACCCTAATTGGTTTAAAATAAGCTTAGGGAGGACGAAAATGACCTAAATGTTCAACCATTGACACAAAATCACTTATTGGATGCACAAGATTGGTCAAAAACCCTAATTGGATTAGAATAAGCCTAGGGAGGACGGAAATGACTTAAATGTTCAACCAATGACACAAAATGATACAAAATCACATATTGGATACAAAAGATTGGTTAAAAACCCTAATTGGATTAGAATAAGCTTCAGGAGGACGAAAATGACCTAAATATTCAACCAATGACACAAAATCACTTATTCGATGCACAAGATTGGTCTAAAACCCTAATTGGATTAGAATAAGCCTAGGGGGAACCAAAATGACCTAAATGTTCAACCAATGACAAAAAATCACATACTGGATGCACAAGATTGGTTAAAAATCCTATTAGGATTAGAATAAGCTTAGGGAGGACGAAAATGACATAAATGTGCAACAATTGACACAAAATCACTTATTGGATGCACATGATTGGTCAAAAACCCTAATTGGATTACAATAAGCCTAGGGAGAACAAAAATGACCTAAATGTTCAACCAATGACACAAAATCATATATTGGATGCACAAGATTGGTTAAAAACTCTAATTGGATTATAATAAGCTTTGGGAGGACGAAAATGTCCTAAATGTTCAACCAATGACACAAAATCACTTATTTGATGCACAAGATTGGTTAAAAACCCTAATTGGATTAGAATAAGCCTAGGGAGGACGAAAATGACCTAAATGTGCAACCAATGACACAAAATCACATATTGAATACACAAGATTGGTGAAAAACCCTAATTGGATTAGAATAAGCCTAGGGATGAAGAAAATGACCTAAATGTTCAACCAATGATACAAAATGACACAAAATCACATATTGGATACATTACATTGGTTAAAAACCCTAATTGGATTAGAATAAGCCTAGGGAAAACGAAAATGACCTAAATGTTCAATCAATGACACAAAATCACATATGGGATGCACAAGATTGGTAAAAACCCTAATTGGATTACAATAAGCTTAGGGAGGCCGAAAATGACCTAAATGTGCAACCAATGACCCAAAATCACATATTGGATGCACAAGATTGGTCAAAAACCCTAATTTGGTTAGAATAAGCCTAGGGAAAACGAAAATGACCTAAATGTTCAATCAATGACACAAAATCACATATGGGATGCAAAAGATTGGTTAAAAACCCTAATTGGATTACAATAAGCTTAGGGAGGCCGAAAATGACCTAAATGTGCAACCAATGACACAAAATCACATATTGGATGCACAAGATTGGTTAAAAACCTTAATTGGATTAGAATAAGTCTAGGGAGGACGAAAATGATCTAAATGTTCAACCAATGACACAAAATGACACAAAATCACATATTGGATGCACAAGATTGGTTAAAAACCCTAATTGGTTTAAAATAAGCTTAGGGAGGACGAAAATAACCTAAATGTTCAACCAATGACACAAAATCACTTATTGGATGCACAAGTTGGTCTAAAACCCTAATTGGATTAGAATAAGCCTAGGGGGAACGAAAATGACCTAAATCTTCAACCAATGACAAAAAATCACATATTGGATGCACAAGATTGGTTAAAAACCCTAATTGGATTAGAATAAGCTTAGGGAGGAAGAAAATGACCTAAATGTTCAACCAATTACACAAAATGACACAAAATCACATATTGGATGCAAAAGATTGGTTAAAAACCCTAATTTGATTAGAATAAGCCTAAGGAGGACGAAAATGACCTAAATATTCAACCAATGACACAAAATAACACAAAATCACATATTGGATGCACAAGATTGATTAAAAACCCTAATTGGATTAGAATAAGCTTAGGGAGGACAAAAATGACCTAAATGTTCAACCAATGACACAAAATCACTTATTGGATGCACAAGATTGGTCTAAAACCCTAATTGGATTAGAATAAGCCTTGGGAGAACGAAAATGACCTAAATGTTCAACCAATGACACAAAATCACATATTGGATGCACAAGATTGGTTAAAAACCCTAATTGGATTAGAATAAGCTTAGGGAGGACGAAAATGACCTAAATGTTCAACCAATGACACAAAATCACTTATTGGATGCACAAGATTGGTCTAAAACCCTAATTGGATTAGAGTAAGCCTAGGGGGAACGAAAATGACCTAAATGTTCAACCAATGACAAAAAATCACATATTGGATGCACAAGATTGGTTAAAACCCCTAATTGGATTAGAATAAGCTTAGGGAGGACGAAAATGACATAAATGTGCAACCAATGACACAAAATCACTTATTGGATGCACATGATTGGTCAAAAACCCTAATTGGATTATAATAAGCCTAGGGAGAACAAAAATGACCTAAATTTTCAACCAATGACACAAAATCATATATTGGTTGCACAAGATTGGTTAAAAACCCTAATTGGATTAAAATAAGCTTAGGGAGGACGAAAAGGACCTAAATGTTCAACAATGACATAAAATCACTTATTGGATGCACAAGATTGGTCAAAAAGCCTAATTGGATTAGAATAAGCCAAGGGAGGACGAAAATGATCTAAATGTTCAACCAATGACACAAAATGGCACAAAATCACATATTGGATGCACAAGATTGGTTAAAAACCCTAATTGGTTTAAAATAAGCTTAGGGAGGATGAAAATGACCTAAATGTTCAACCAATGACACAAAATCACTTATTGGATGCACAAGTTGGTCTAAAACCCTAATTGGATTACAATAAGCCTAGGGGGAACGAAAATGACCTAAATCTTCAACCAATGACAAAAAATCACATATTGGATGCACAAGATTGGTTAAAAACCCTAATTGGATTAGAATAAGCCTAGGGAGGACGAAAATGACCTAAATGTTCAACCAATGACACAAAATGACACAAAAACAGATATTGGATGCACAAGATTGGTTAAAAACCTTAATTGGATTAGAATAAGCTTAGGGAGGAAGAAAATGACCTAAATGTTCAACCAATTACACAAAATGACACAAAATCACATATTGGATGCAAAAGATTGGTTAAAAACCCTAATTTGATTAGAATAAGCCTAAGGAGGACGAAAATGACCTAAATGTTCAACCAATGACACAAAATAACACAAAATCACATATTGGATGCACAAGATTGGTTAAAAACCCTAATTGGATTAGAATAAGCTTAGGGAGGACGAAAATGACCTAAATGTTCAACCAATGACACAAAATCAGTTATTGGATGCACAAGATTGGTCTAAAACCCTAATTGGATTAGAGTAAGCCTAGGGGGAACGAAAAAGACCTAAATGTTCAACCAATGACAAAAAATCACATATTGGATGCACAAGATTGGTTAAAACCCCTAATTGGATTAGAATAAGCTTAGGGAGGACGAAAATGACATAAATGTGCAACCAATGACACAAAATCACTTATTGGATGCACATGATTGGTCAAAAACCCTAATTGGATTATAATAAGCCTAGGGAGAACAAAAATGACCTAAATTTTCAACCAATGACACAAAATCATATATTGGATGCACAAGATTGGTTAAAAACCCTAATTGGATTAAAATAAGCTTAGGGAGGACGAAAAGGATCTAAATGTTCAACCAATGACACAAAATCACTTATTGGATGCACAAGATTGGTCAAAAAGCCTAATTGGATTAGAATAAGCCTAGGGAGGACGAAAATGACCTAAATGTTGAACCAATGACACAAAATGACACAAAATCACATATTGGATCCATAACATTGGTTAAAAATCCTAATTGGATTAGAATAAGCCTAGGGAGGACAAAAATGACCTAAATGTTCAACCTAAGACACAAAATGACACAAAATCACATATTGGATGCACAAGATTGGTTAAAAACCTTAATTGGATTAGAATAAGCCTAGGGAGGACGAAAATGATCTAAATGTTCAACCAATGACACAAAATGGCACAAAATCACATATTGGATGCACAAGATTGGTTAAAAACCCTAATTGGTTTAAAATAAGCTTAGGGAGGATGAAAATGACCTAAATGTTCAACCAATGACACAAAATCACTTATTGGATGCACAAGTTAGTCTAAAACCCTAATTGGATTACAATAAGCCTAGGGGGAACGAAAATGACCTAAATCTTCAACCAATGACAAAAAATCACATATTGGATGCACAAGATTGGTTAAAAACCCTAATTGGATTAGAATAAGCTTAGGGAGGACGAAAATGACCTAAATGTGCAACCCATGACACAAAATCACATATTGGATGCACAAGATTGGTTAAAAACCCTAATTGGATTAGAATAAGCTTAGGGAGGACAAAAATGACCTAAATGTTCAACCAATGACACAAAATCACTTATTGGATGCACAAGATTGGTCAAAAAGCCTAATTGGATTAGAATAAGCCTAGGGAGGACGAAAATGACCTAAATGTTGAACCAATGACACAAAATGACACAAAATCACATATTGGATCCATAACATTGGTTAAAATCCCTAATTGGATTAGAATAAGCCTAGGGAGGACGAAAATGACCTAAATGTTCAACCAATGACACAAAATGACACAAAATCACATATTGGATGCACAAGATTGGTTAAAAACCCTAATTGGATTAGAATAAGCTTAGGGAGGACTAAAATGACTTAAATGTTCAACCAATGACACAAAATGACACAAAATCACATATTGGATGCACAAGATTGGTTAAAAACCCTAATTGGATTAGAATAAGCCTAGGGAGGACGAAAATGACCTAAATGTTCAACCAATGACACAAAATGACACAAAATCACATAATGGATGCACAAGATTGGTTAAAAACCCTAATTGGATTAGAATAAGCTTAGGGAGGACGAAAATGACCTAAATGTTCAACCAATGACACAAAATCACTTATTGGATGCACAAGATTGGTCTAAAACCCTAATTGGATTAGAGTAAGCCTAGGGGAACGAAAATGACCTAAATGTTCAACCAATGACAAAAAATCACATATCGGATGCACAAGATTGGTTAAAACCCCTAATTTGATTAGAATAAGCTTAGGGAGGACGAAAATGACATAAATGTGCAACCAATGACACAAAATCACTTATTGGATGCACATGATTGGTCAAAAACCCTAATTGGATTATAATAAGCCTAGGGATAACAAAAATGACCTAAATGTTCAACCAATGACACAAAATCATATATTGGATGCACAAGATTGGTCAAAAACCCTAATTGGATTAAAATAAGCTTAAAGAGGACGAAAATGACCTAAATGTTGAACAATTGACACAAAATGACACAAAATCACATATTGGATACACAAGATTGGTTAAAAACCCTATTTGGATTAGAATAAGCCTAGGGAGGACGAAAATGACCTAAATGTTCAACCAATGACACAAAATGACACAAAATCACATATTGGATGCACAATATTGGTTAAAAACCCTAATTGGATTAGAATAAGCTTAGGGAGGACGAAAATGACTTAAATGTTCAACCAATGACACAAAATGACACAAAATCACATATTGGATACACAAGATTGGTTAAAAACCCTAATTGGATAAGAATAAGCCTATGGAGGACGAAAATGACCTAAATGTTCAACCAATGTCACAAAATGACACAAAATCACATATTGGATGCACAAGATTGGTTAAAAACCCTAATTGGATTAGAATAAGCTTAGGGAGGACGAAAATGACCTAAATGTTCAACCAATGACACAAAATCACTTATTGGTTGCACAAGATTGGTCTAAAACCCTAATTGGATTAGAGTAAGCCTAGGGGCAACGTAAATGACCTAAATGTTCAACCATTGACAAAAAATCATATATTGGATGCACAAGATTGGTTAAAAAGCCTAATTGGATTAGAATAAGCTTAGGGAGGACGAAAATGACATAAATGTGCAACCAATGACACAAAGTCACTTATTGGATCGACATGATTGGTCAAAAACCCTAATTGGATTAGAATAAGCTTAGGGAGAACAAAAATGACCTAAATGTTCAACCAATGACACAAAATCATATATTGGATGCACAGGATTGGCTAAAAACGCTAATTGGATTAAAATAAGCTTAGGGAGGACGAAAATGACATAAATGTGCAACCAATGACACAAAATCACTTATTGGATGCACATGATTGATCAAAAACCCTAATTGGATTAGAATAAGCCTAGGGAGCACAAAAATGACCTAAATGTTCAACCAATGACACAAAATCATATATTGGATACACAAGATTGGTTAAAAACCCTAATTGGATTAGAATAAGCCTAGAAAGGACGAAAATGACCTAAATGTTCAACCAATGAAACAAAATGACACAAAATCACATATTGGATGCACAAGATTGGTTAAAAACCCTAATTGGATTAGAATAAGCTTAGGGAGGACGAAAATGACCTAAATGTTCAACCAATGACACAAAATCACTTATTGGATGCATAAGATTGGTCAAAAAGCCTAATTGGATTAGAATAAGCCTAGGGAGGACGAAAATGACCTAAATGTTGAACCAATGACACAAAATCACATATTGGATACACAAGATTGGTTAAAAACCCTAATTGGATTAGAATAAGCCTAGGGAGGACGAAAATGACCTAAATGTTCAACCAATGACACAAAATCACATATTGGATGCACAACATTGGTTAAAAACCCTAATTG
>JBBPBP010001033.1:539798-566535 GCA_037974735.1 Cicer chorassanicum
GATACACAAGATTGGTTAAAAACCCTAATTGGATTAGAATAAGCCTAGGGAGGACGAAAATGACCTAAATGTTCAACCAATGACAAAAATGACACAAAATCACATATTGGATGCACAAGATTGGTTAAAAACCTTAATTGGATTAGAATAAGCTTAGGGAGGACGAAAATGACTTAAATGTTCAACCAATGACACAAAATGACACAAAATCACATATTGGATACACAAGATTGGTTAAAAACCCTAATTGGATTAGAATAAGCTTAGGGAGGACGAAAATGACCTAAATGTTCAACCAATGACACAAAATCACTTATTGGATGCACAAGATTGGTCAAAAAGCCTAATTGGATTAGAATAAGCCTAGGGATGACGAAAATGAACTAAATGTTGAACCAATGACACAAAATGACACAAAATCACATATTAGATACACAAGATTGGTTAAAAACCCTAATTGGATTAGTATAAGCCTAGGGAGGACGAAAATGACCTAAATGTTCAACCAATGACACAAAATCACATATTGGATGCACAAGATTGGTTAAAAACCCTAATTGGATTAGAATAAGCTTAAGGAGGACGAAAATGACCTAAATGTTCAACCAATGACACAAAATCACTTATTGGATGCACAAGATTGGTCTAAAACCCTAATTGGATTAGAGTAAGCCTAGAGGGAACGTAAATGACCTAAATGTTCAACCAATGACAAAAAATCACATATTGGATGCACAAGATTGGTTAAAACCCTAATTGGATTAGAATAAGCTTAGGGAGGACGAAAATGACCTAAATGTTCAACCAATGACACAAAATCACTTATTGGATGCACATGATTGGTCAAAAACCCTAATTGGATTAGAATAAGCCTAGGGAGGACGAAAATGACCTAAATGTTCAACCAATGACACAATGACACAAAATCACATATTGGATGCACAAGATTGGTTAAAAACCCTAATTGGATTAGAATAAGCTTAGGGAGGACGAAAATGACCTAAATGTTCAACCAATGACACAAAATCACTTATTGGATGCACAAGATTGGTCTAAAACCCTAATTGGATTAGAGTAAGCCTAGGGGGAACGTTAATGACCTAAATGTTCAACCAATGACAAAAAATCACATATTGGATGCACAAGATTGGTTAAAACCCTAATTCGATTAGAATAAGCTTAGGGATGACGAAAATGACCTAAATGTTCAACCAATGACACAAAATCACTTATTGGATGCACATGATTGGTCAAAAACCCTAATTGGATTAGAATAAGCCTAGGGAGAACAAAAATGACCTAAATGTTCAACCAATGACACAAAATCATATATTGGATGCACAAGATTGGTTAAAAACCCTAATTGGATTAGAATAAGCTTAGGGAGGACGAAAATGACCTAAATGTTCAACCAATGACACAAAATCACTTATTGGATGCACAAGATTGGTCTAAAACCCTAATTGGATTAGAGTAAGCCTAGGGGGAACGAAAAAGTCCTAAATGTTCAACCAATGACAAAAAATCACATATTGGATGCACAAGATTGGTTAAAACCCCTAATTGGATTAGAATAAGCTTAGGGAGGACGAAAATGACATAAATGTGCAACCAATGACACAAAATCACTTATTGGATGCACATGATTGGTCAAAAACCCTAATTGGATTATAATAAGCCTAGGGAGAACAAAAATGACCTAAATTTTCAACCAATGACACAAAATCATATATTGGATGCACAAGATTGGTTAAAAACCCTAATTGGATTAAAATAAGCTTAGGGAGGACGAAAAGGATCTAAATGTTCAACCAATGACACAAAATCACTTATTGGATGCACAAGATTGGTCAAAAAGCCTAATTGGATTAGAATAAGCCTAGGGAGGACGAAAATGACCTAAATGTTGAACCAATGACACAAAATGACACAAAATCACATATTGGATCCATAACATTGGTTAAAAATCCTAATTGGATTAGAATAAGCCTAGGGAGGACAAAAATGACCTAAATGTTCAACCAATGACACAAAATGACACAAAATCACATATTGGATGCACAAGATTGGTTAAAAACCCTAATTGGATTAGAATAAGCTTAGGGAGGACAAAAATGACTTAAATATTCAACCAATGACACAAAATGACACAAAATCACATATTGGATACACAAGATTGGTTAAAAACCCTAATTGGATAAGAATAAGCCTAGGGAGGACGAAAATAACCTAAATGTTCAACCAATGACACAAAATGACACAAAATCACATATTGGATGCACAAGATTGGTTAAAAACCCTAATTGGATTAGAATAAGCTTAGGGAGGACGAAAATGACCTAAATGTTCAACCAATGACACAAAATCACTTATTGGATGCAGAAGATTGGTCTAAAACCCTAATTGGATTAGAGTAAGCCTAGGGGGAACGAAAAATGACCTAAATGTTCAACCAATGACAAAAAATCACATATTCGATGCACAAGATTGGTTAAAAACCCTAATTGGATTAGAATAAGCTTTGGGAGGACGAAAATGACATAAATGTGCAACCAATGACACAAAATCACTTATTGGATGCACATGATTGGTCAAAAACCCTATTTGGATTAGAATAAGCCTTGGGAGAACAAAAATGACCTAAATGTTCAACCAATGACACAAAATCATATATTGGATGCACAAGATTGGTTAAAAACCCTAATTGGATTAAAATAAGCTTACGGAGGACGAAAAGGACCTAAATGTGCAACCAATGACACAAAATCACATATTGAATACACAAGATTGGTGAAAACCCCTAATTGGATTAGAATAAGCCTAGGGATGACGAAAATGACCTAAATGTTCAACCAATGACACAAAATGACACAAAATCACATATTGGATGCACAAGATTGGTTAAAAACCCTAATTGGATTAGAATAAGCCTAGGGAAGACGAAAATGACCTAAATGTTCAACCAATGACACAAAATGACACAAAATCACATATTGGATGCACAAGATTGGTTAAAAACCCTAATTGGATTAGAATAAGCTTAGGGAGGACGAAAATGACTGAAATGTTCAACCAATGACACAAAATGACACAAAATCACATATTGGATACACAAGATTGGTTAAAAACCCTAATTAGATTAGAATAAGCCTAGGGAGGACGAAAATGACCTAAATGTTCAACCAATGACACAATGACACAAAATCACATATTGGATGCACAAGATTGGTTAAAAACCCTAATTGGATTAGAATAAGCTTAGGGAGGACGAAAATGACCTAAATGTTCAACCAATGACACAAAATCACTTATTGGATGCACAAGATTGGTCTAAAACCCTAATTGGATTTGAATAAGCCTAGGGAGAACAAAAATGACCTAAATGTTCAACCAATGACACAAAATCACATATTGGATGCACAAGATTGGTCTAAAACCCTAATTGGATTAGAATAAGCCTAAGGAGGACGAAAATGACCTAAATGTTCAACCAATGACACAAAATCACATATTGGATGCACAAGATTGGTTAAAAACCCTAATTGGATTAGAATAAGCTTAGGGAGGACGAAAATGACCTAAATGTGCAACCAATGACACAAAATCAAATATTGGATGCACAAGATTGGTTAAAAACCCTAATTGGATTAGAATAAGCTTAGGGAGGACGAAAATGACCTAAATGTGCAACCCATGACACAAAATCACATATTGGATGCACAAGATTGGTTAAAAACCCTAATTGGATTAGAATAAGCTTAGGGAGGACAAAAATGACCTAAATGTTCAACCAATGACACAAAATCACTTATTGGATGCACAAGATTGGTCAAAAAGCCTAATTGGATTAGAATAAGCCTAGGGAGGACGAAAATGACCTAAATGTTGAACCAATGACACAAAATGACACAAAATCACATATTGGATCCATAACATTGGTTAAAATCCCTAATTGGATTAGAATAAGCCTAGGGAGGACGAAAATGACCTAAATGTTCAACCAATGACACAAAATGACACAAAATCACATATTGGATGCACAAGATTGGTTAAAAACCCTAATTGGATTAGAATAAGCTTAGGGAGGACGAAAATGACCTAAATGTTCAACCAATGACACAAAATCACTTATTGGATGCACAAGATTGGTCTAAAACCCTAATTGGATTAGAGTAAGCCTAGGGGAACGAAAATGACCTAAATGTTCAACCAATGACAAAAAATCACATATCAGATGCACAAGATTGGTTAAAACCCCTAATTTGATTAGAATAAGCTTAGGGAGGACGAAAATGACATAAATGTGCAACCAATGACACAAAATCACTTATTGGATGCACATGATTGGTCAAAAACCCTAATTGGATTATAATAAGCCTATGGATAACAAAAATGACCTAAATGTTCAACCAATGACACAAAATCATATATTGGATGCACAAGATTGGTTAAAAACCCTAATTGGATTAAAATAAGCTTAAGGAGGACGAAAAGGACCTAAATGTTCAACCAATGACACAAAATCACTTATTGGATGCACAAGATTGGTCAAAAAGCCTAATTGGATTAGAATAAGCCTAGGGATGACGAAAATGAACTAAATGTTGAACCAATGACACAAAATGACACAAAATCACATATTAGATACACAAGATTGGTTAAAAACCCTAATTGGATTAGTATAAGCCTAGGGAGGACGAAAATGACCTAAAAGTTCAACCAATGACACAAAATCACATATTGGATGCACAAGATTGGTTAAAAACCCTAATTGGATTAGAGTAAGCCTAGGGGGAACGTTAATGACCTAAATGTTCAACCAATGACAAAAAATCACATATTGGATGCACAAGATTGGTTAAAACCCTAATTGGATTAGAATAAGCTTAGGGAGGACGAAAATGACCTAAATGTTCAACCAATGACACAAAATCACTTATTGGATGCACATGATTGGTCAAAAACCCTAATTGGATTAGAATTAGCCTAGGGAAAACAAAAATGACCTAAATGTTCAACTAATGACACAAAATCATATATTGGATGCCCAAGATTGGTTAAAAACCCTAATTGGATTAAAACAAGCTTAGGGAGGACTAAAAGGACCTAAATGTTCAACCAATGACACAAAATCACTTATTGGATGCACAAGATTGGTCAAAAAGCCTAATTGGATTAGAATTAGCCTAGGGAGGACGAAAATGACCTAAATGTTGAACCAATGACACAAAATGACACAAAATCACATATTGGATACACAAGATTGGTTAAAAACCCTAATTGGATTAGAATAAGCCTAGGGAGGACGAAAATGACCTAAATGTTCAACCAATGACACAAAATGACACAAAATCACATATTGGATGCACAAGATTGGTTAAAAACCCTAATTGGATTAGAATAAGCTTAGGGAGGACGAAAATGACCTAAATGTTCAACCAATGACACAAAATCACTTATTGGATGCACAAGATTGGTCTAAAACCCTAATTGGATTAGAGTAAGCCTAGGGGGAACGAAAATGACCTAAATGTTCAACCAATGACAAAAAATCACATATTGGATGCACATGATTGGTTAAAACCCCTAATTGGATTAGAATAAGCTTAGGGAGGACGAAAATGACATAAATGTGCAACCAATGACACAAAATCACTTATTGGATGCACATGATTGGTCAAAAACCCTAATTGGATTATAATAAGCCTAGGGAGAACAAAAATGACCTAAATTTTCAACCAATGACACAAAATCATATATTGGATGCACAAGATTGGTTAAAAACCCTAATTGGATTAAAATAAGCTTAGGGAGCACGAAAAGGACCTAAATGTTCAACAATGACATAAAATCACTTATTGGATGCACAAGATTGGTCAAAAAGCCTAATTGGATTAGAATAAGCCTAGGGAGGATGAAAATGATCTAAATGTTCAACCAATGACACAAAATGGCACAAAATCACATATTGGATGCACAAGATTGGTTAAAAACCCTAATTGGTTTAAAATAAGCTTAGGGAGGATGAAAATGACCTAAATGTTCAACCAATGACACAAAATCACTTATTGGATGCACAAGTTGGTCTAAAACCCTAATTGGATTACAATAAGCCTAGGGGGAACGAAAATGACCTAAATCTTCAACCAATGACAAAAAATCACATATTGGATGCACAAGATTGGTTAAAAACCCTAATTGGATTAGAATAAGCCTAGGGAGGACGAAAATGACCTAAATGTTCAACCAATGACACAAAATGACACAAAAACACATATTGGATGCACAAGATTGGTTAAAAACCCTAATTGGATTAGAATAAGCTTAGGGAGAACGAAAATGACCTAAATGTTCAACCAATGACACAAAATCACATATTGGATGCACAAGATTGATTAAAAACCCTAATTGGATTAGAATAAGCTTAGGGAGGACGAAAATGACCTAAATGTTCAACCAATGACACAAAATCACTTATTGGATGCACAAGTTGGTCTAAAACCCTAATTGGATTACAATAAGCCTAGGGGGAACGAAAATGACCTAAATCTTCAACCAATGACAAAAAATCACATATTGGATGCACAAGATTGGTTAAAAACCCTAATTGGATTAGAATAAGCTTAGGGAGGACGAAAATGACCTAAATGTGCAACCCATGACACAAAATCACATATTGGATGCACAAGATTGGTTAAAAACCCTAATTGGATTAGAATAAGCTTAGGGAGGACAAAAATGACCTAAATGTTCAACCAATGACACAAAATCACTTATTGGATGCACAAGATTGGTCAAAAAGCCTAATTGGATTAGAATAAGCCTAGGGAGGACGAAAATGACCTAAATGTTGAACCAATGACACAAAATAACACAAAATCACATATTGGATACATAACATTGGTTAAAAACCCTAATTGGATTAGAATAAGCCTAGGGAGGACGAAAATGACCTAAATGTTCATCCAATGACACAAAATGACACAAAATCACATATTGGATGCACAAGATTGGTTAAAAACCCTAATTGGATTAGAATAAGCTTAGGGAGGACGAAAATGACCTAAATGTTCAACCAATGACACAAAATCACTTATTGGATGCACAAGATTGGTCTAAAACCCTAATTGGATTAGAGTAAGCCTAGGGGGAACGAAAATGACCTAAATGTTCAACCAATGACAAAAAATCACATATTGGATGCACAAGATTGGTTAAAACCCCTAATTGGATTAGAATAAGCTTAGGGAGAACGAAAATGACATAAATGTGCAACCAATGACACAAAATCACTTATTGGATGCACATGATTGATTAAAAACCCTAATTGGATTATAATAAGCCTAGGGAGAACAAAAATGACCTAAATTTTCAACCAATGACACAAAATCATATATTGGATGCACAAGATTGGTTAAAAACCCTAATTGGGTTAAAATAAGCTTAGGGAGGACGAAAAGGACCTAAATGGTCAACCAATGACATAAAATCACTTATTGGATGCACAAGATTGGTCAAAAAGCCTAATTGGATTAGAATAAGCCTAGGGAGGACGAAAATGACCTAAATGTTCAACCAATGACACAAAATGACACAAAATCACATATTGGATACACAAGATTGGTTAAAAACCTTAATTGGATTAGAATAAGCCTAGGGAGGACGAAAATGATCTAAATGTTCAACCAATGACACAAAATGGCACAAAATCACATATTGGATGCACAAGATTGGTTAAAAACCCTAATTGGTTTAAAATAAGCTTAGGGAGGATGAAAATGACCTAAATGTTCAACCAATGACACAAAATCACTTATTGGATGCACAAGTTGGTCTAAAATCCTAATTGGATTACAATAAGCCTAGGGGGAACGAAAATGACCTAAATCTTCAACCAATGACAAAAAATCACATATTGGATGCACAAGATTGGTTAAAAACCCTAATTGGATTAGAATAAGCCTAGGGAGGCAAAAATGACCTAAATGTTCAACCAATGACACAAAATGACACAAAAACAGATATTGGATGCACAAGATTGGTTAAAAACCTTAATTGGATTAGAATAAGCTTAGGGAGGAAGAAAATGACCTAAATGTTCAACCAATTACACAAAATGACACAAAATCACATATTGGATGCAAAAGATTGGTTAAAAACCCTAATTTGATTAGAATAAGCCTAAGGAGGACGAAAATGACCTAAATGTTCAACCAATGACACAAAATAACACAAAATCACATATTGGATGCGCAAGATTGGTTAAAAACCCTAATTGGATTAGAATAAGCTTAGGGAGGACGAAAATGACCTAAATGTTCAACCAATGACACAAAATCACTTATTAGATGCACACGATTGGTCTAAAACCCTAATTGGATTAGAATAAGCCTTGGGAGAACGAAAATGACCTAAATGTTCAACCAATGACACAAAATCACATATTGGATGCACAAGATTGATTAAAAACCCTAATTGGATTAGAATAAGCTTAGGGAGGACGAAAATGACCTAAATGTGCAACCCATGACACAAAATCACATATTGGATGCACAAGATTGGTTAAAAACCCTAATTGGATTAAAATAAGCTTAGGGAGGACAAAAATGACCTAAATGTTCAACCAATGACACAAAATCACTTATTGGATGCACAAGATTGGTCAAAAAGTCTAATTGGATTAGAATAAGCTTAGGGAGGACGAAAATGACCTAAATGTTGAACCAATGACACAAAATGACACAAAATCACATATTGGATACATAACATTGGTTAAAAACCCTAATTGGATTAGAATAAGCCTAGGGAGGACGAAAATGACCTAAATGTTCAACCAATGACACAAAATGACACAAAATCACATATTGGATGCACAAGATTGTTTAAAAACCCTAATTGGATTAGAACAAGCTTAGGGAGGACGAAAATGACCTAAATGTTCAACCAATGACACAAAATCACTTATTGGATGCACAAGATTGGTCTAAAACCCTAATTGGATTAGAATAAGCCTTGGGAGAACGAAAATGACCTAAATGTTCAACCAATGACACAAAATAACATATTGGATGCACAAGATTGATTAAAAACCCTAATTGGATTAAAATAAGCTTAGGGAGGATCAAAATGACCTAAATGTGCAACCCATGACACAAAATCACATATTGGATGCACAAGATTGGTTAAAAACCCTAATTGGATTAAAATAAGCTTAGGGAGGACAAAAATGACCTAAATGTTCAACCAATGACACAAAATCACTTATTGGATGCACAAGATTGGTCAAAAAGCCTAATTGGATTAGAATAAGCCTAGGGAGGACAAAAATGACCTAAATGTTGAACCAATGACACAAAATGACACAAAATCACATATTGGATCCATAACATTGGTTAAAATCCCTAATTGGATTAGAATAAGCCTAGGGAGGACGAAAATGACCTAAATGTTCAACCAATGACACAAAATGACACAAAATCACATATTGGATGCACAAGATTGGTTAAAAACCCTAATTGGATTAGAATAAGCTTAGGGAGGACGAAAATGACCTAAATGTTCAACCAATGACACAAAATCACTTATTGGATGCACAAGATTGGTCTAAAACCCTAATTGGATTAGAGTAAGCCTAGGGGGAACGAAAAAGACCTAAATGTTCAACCAATGACAAAAAATCACATATTGGATGCACAAGATTTGTTAAAACCCCTAATTGGATTAGAATAAGCTTAGGGAGGACGAAAATGACATAAATGTGCAACCAATGACACAAAATCACTTATTGGATGCACATGATTGGTCAAAAACCCTAATTGGATTATAATAAGCCTAGGGAGAACAAAAATGACCTAAATTTTCAACCAATGACACAAAATCATATATTGGATGCACAAGATTGGTTAAAAACCCTAATTGGATTAAAATAAGCTTAGGGAGGACGAAAAGGATCTAAATGTTCAACCAATGACACAAAATCACTTATTGGATGCACAAGATTGGTCAAAAAGCCTAATTGGATTAGAATAAGCCTAGGGAGGACGAAAATGACCTAAATGTTGAACCAATGACACAAAATGACACAAAATCACATATTGGATCCATAACATTGGTTAAAAATCCTAATTGGATTAGAATAAGCCTAGGGAGGACAAAAATGACCTAAATGTTCAACCTAAGACACAAAATGACACAAAATCACATATTGGATGCACAAGATTGGTTAAAAACCTTAATTGGATTAGAATAAGCCTAGGGAGGACGAAAATGATCTAAATGTTCAACCAATGACACAAAATGGCACAAAATCACATATTGGATGCACAAGATTGGTTAAAAACCCTAATTGGTTTAAAATAAGCTTAGGGAGGATGAAAATGACCTAAATGTTCAACCAATGACACAAAATCACTTATTGGATGCACAAGTTAGTCTAAAACCCTAATTGGATTACAATAAGCCTAGGGGGAACGAAAATGACCTAAATCTTCAACCAATGACAAAAAATCACATATTGGATGCACAAGATTCGTTAAAAACCCTAATTGGATTAGAATAAGCCTAGGGAGGACGAAAATGACCTAAATGTTCAACCAATGACACAAAATGACACAAAAACAGATATTGGATGCACAAGATTGGTTAAAAACCTTAATTGGATTAGAATAAGCTTAGGGAGGAAGAAAATGACCTAAATGTTCAACCAATTACACAAAATGACACAAAATCACATATTGGATGCAAAAGATTGGTTAAAAACCCTAATTTGATTAGAATAAGCCTAAGGAGGACGAAAATGACCTAAATGTTCAACCAATGACACAAAATAACACAAAATCACATATTGGATGCACAAGATTGGTTAAAAACCCTAATTGGATTAGAATAAGCTTAGGGAGGACGAAAATGACCTAAATGTTCAACCAATGACACAAAATCACATATTGGATGCACAAGATTGGTTAAAAACCATAATTGGATTAGAATAAGCCTAAGGAGGACGAAAATGACCTAAATGTTCAACCAATGACACAAAATCACATATTGGATGCAAAAAATTGGTTAAAAACCCTAATTGGATTAGAATAAGCCTAGGGAGGACAAAAATGACCTATATGTTCAACCAATGACATAAAATCACATATTGGATGCACAAGATTGGTTAAAAGCCCTAATTGGATTAGAATAAGCTTAGGGAGGACGAAAATGACCTAAATGTTCAAACAATGACACAAAATAACTTATTGGATGCCCAAGATTAATTAAAAACCCTAATTAGATTAGAATAAGCCTAGGGAGGATGCAAATGACCTAAATGTTCAACCAATGACACAAAATGATACAAAATCACATATTGGATGCACAAGTTTGATTAAAAACCCTAATTGGATTAGAATAAGCTTAGGGAGGACGAAAATGACCTAAATGTGCAACCAATGACACAAAATCACATATTGGATGCACAAGATTGGTTAAAAACCCTAATTGGATTAGAATAAGCCTAGGGAGGACAAAAATAACATAAATGTGCAACCAATGACACAAAATCACTTATTGGATGCACAAGATTTTTCAAAAACCCTAATTGGATTAGAATAACCCTAGGGAGGACGAAAATGACCTAAATGTTCAACTAATGACACAAAATCACATATTGGATGCACAAGATTGTTTAAAAACCCTAATTGGATTAGAATAAGCCTAGGGAGGACGAAAATGACCTAAATCTTCAACCAATGACACAAAATCACTTATTGGATGCACAAGATTGGTTAAAAGCCCTAATTGGATTAGAATAAGCTTAGGGAGGACGAAATTGACCTAAATGTTCAAACAATGACACAAAATCACTTATTGGATGCACAAGATTGGTCTAAAACCCTAATTGGATTAGAATAAGCCTAGGGAGAACGAAAATGACCTAAATGTTCAACCAATGACACAAAATCACATATTGGATGCACAAGATTGGTTAACAACCCTAATTGGATTAGAATAAGCCTAGGGAGGACGAAAATAACATAAATGTGCATTCAATGACACAAAATCACATATTGGATGCACAAGATTGGTTAAAAACCCTAATTGGATTAGAATAAGCCTAGGGAGGACGAAAATAACATAAATGTGCAACCAATGACACAAAATCACTTATTGGATGCACAAGATTGGTTAAAAACCCTAATTGGAATAGAATAAGCTTAGGGAGGACGAAAATGACCTAAATGTGCAACCAATGACACAAAAACACATATTGGATGCACAAGATTGGTTAAAAACCCTAATTGGATTAGAATAAGCTTAGAAAGAACGAAAATGACCTAAATGTTCAACCAATTACACAAAATGACACAAAGTCACATATTGGATGCAAAAGATTGGTTAAAAACCCTAATTGGATTAGAATAAGCCTAGGGAGGACGAAAATGACCTAAATGTTCAACCAATGACACAAAATGACACAAAATCACATATTGGATGCACAAGATTGGTTAAAAACCCTAATTGGATTAGAATAAGCTTAGGGAGGACGAAAATGACCTAAATGTTCAACCAATGACACAAAATCACTTATTGGATGCACAAGATTGGTCTAAAACCCTAATTGGATTAGAATAAGCCTTGGTAGAACGAAAATGACCTAAATGTTCAACCAATGACACAAAATCACATATTGGATGCACAAGATTGATTAAAAACCCTAATTGGATTAAAATAAGCTTAGGGAGGATCAAAATGACCTAAATGTGCAACCCATGACACAAAATCACATATTGGATGCACAAGATTGGTTAAAAACCCTAATTGGATTAAAATAAGCTTAGGGAGGACAAAAATGACCTAAATGTTCAACCAATGACACAAAATCACTTATTGGATGCACAAGATTGGTCAAAAAGCCTAATTGGATTAGAATAAGCCTAGGGAGGACGAAAATGACCTAAATGTTGAACCAATGACACAAAATGACACAAAATCACATATTGGATAAACAAGATTGGTTAAAAACCCTAATTGGATTAGAATAAGCCTAGGGAGGACGAAAATGACCTAAATGTTCAACCTATGACACAAAATGACACAAAATCACATATTGGATGCACAAGATTGGTTAAAAACCTTAATTGGATTAGAATAAGCCTAGGGAGGACGAAAATGATCTAAATGTTCAACCAATGACACAAAATGGCACAAAATCACATATTGGATGCACAAGATTGGTTAAAAACCCTAATTGGTTTAAAATAAGCTTAGGGAGGATGAAAATGACCTAAATGTTCAACCAATGACACAAAATCACTTATTGGATGCACAAGTTAGTCTAAAACCCTAATTGGATTACAATATGCCTAGGGGGAACGAAAATGACCTAAATCTTCAACCAATGACAAAAAATCACATATTGGATGCACAAGATTGGTTAAAAACCCTAATTGGATTAGAATAAGCCTAGGGAGGACGAAAATGACCTAAATGTTCAACCAATGACACAAAATGACACAAAAACAGATATTGGATGCACAAGATTGGTTAAAAACCTTAATTGGATTAGAATAAGCTTAGGGAGGAAGAAAATGACCTAAATGTTCAACCAATTACACAAAATGACACAAAATCACATATTGGATGCAAAAGATTGGTTAAAAACCCTAATTTGATTAGAATAAGCCTAAGGAGGACGAAAATGACCTAAATGTTCAACCAATGACACAAAATAACACAAAATCACATATTGGATGCACAAGATTGGTTAAAAACCCTAATTGGATTAGAATAAGCTTAGGGAGGACGAAAATGACCTAAATGTTCAACCAATGACACAAAATCAGTTATTGGATGCACAAGATTGGTCTAAAACCCTAATTGGATTAGAGTAAGCCTAGGGGGAACGAAAAAGACCTAAATGTTCAACCAATGACAAAAAATCACATATTGGATGCACAAGATTGGTTAAAACCCCTAATTGGATTAGAATAAGCTTAGGGAGGACGAAAATGACATAAATGTGCAACCAATGACACAAAATCACTTATTGGATGCACATGATTGGTCAAAAACCCTAATTGGATTATAATAAGCCTAGGGAGAACAAAAATGACCTAAATTTTCAACCAATGACACAAAATCATATATTGGATGCACAAGATTGGTTAAAAACCCTAATTGGATTAAAATAAGCTTAGGGAGGACGAAAAGGATCTAAATGTTCAACCAATGACACAAAATCACTTATTGGATGCACAAGATTGGTCAAAAAGCCTAATTGGATTAGAATAAGCCTAGGGAGGACGAAAATGACCTAAATGTTGAACCAATGACACAAAATGACACAAAATCACATATTGGATCCATAACATTGGTTAAAAATCCTAATTGGATTAGAATAAGCCTAGGGAGGACAAAAATGACCTAAATGTTCAACCTAAGACACAAAATGACACAAAATCACATATTGGATGCACAAGATTGGTTAAAAACCTTAATTGGATTAGAATAAGCCTAGGGAGGACGAAAATGATCTAAATGTTCAACCAATGACACAAAATGGCACAAAATCACATATTGGATGCACAAGATTGGTTAAAAACCCTAATTGGTTTAAAATAAGCTTAGGGAGGATGA
Source organism: Cicer chorassanicum (assembly GCA_037974735.1). Classification (NCBI taxonomy): domain Eukaryota; kingdom Viridiplantae; phylum Streptophyta; class Magnoliopsida; order Fabales; family Fabaceae; genus Cicer; species Cicer chorassanicum. The sequence goes on from JBBPBP010001033.1 coordinate 554,421, forward strand.
AAATGACCTAAATGTTCAACCAATGACACAAAATCACTTATTGGATGCACAAGTTAGTCTAAAACCCTAATTGGATTACAATAAGCCTAGGGGGAACGAAAATGACCTAAATCTTCAACCAATGACAAAAAATCACATATTGGATGCACAAGATTGGTTAAAAACCCTAATTGGATTAGAATAAGCTTAGGGAGGACGAAAATGACCTAAATGTGCAACCCATGACACAAAATCACATATTGGATGCACAAGATTGGTTAAAAACCCTAATTGGATTAGAATAAGCTTAGGGAGGACAAAAATGACCTAAATGTTCAACCAATGACACAAAATCACTTATTGGATGCACAAGATTGGTCAAAAAGCCTAATTGGATTAGAATAAGCCTAGGGAGGACGAAAATGACCTAAATGTTGAACCAATGACACAAAATGATACAAAATCACATATTGGATCCATAACATTGGTTAAAAACCCTAATTGGATTAGAATAAGCCTAGGGAGGACGAAAATGACCTAAATGTTCAACCAATGACACAAAATGACACAAAATCACATATTGGATGCACAAGATTGGTTAAAAACCCTAATTGGATTAGAATAAGCTTAGGGAGGACGAAAATGACCTAAATGTTTAACCAATGACACAAAATCACTTATTGGATGCACAAGATTGGTCTAAAACCCTAATTGGATTAGAGTAAGCCTAGGGGGAACGAAAAAGACCTAAATGTTCAACCAATGACAAAAAATCACATATTGGATGCACAAGATTGGTTAAAACCCCTAATTGGATTAGAATAAGCTTAGGGAGGACGAAAATGACATAAATGTGCAACCAATGACACAAAATCACTTATTGGATGCACATGATTGGTCAAAACCCCTAATTGGATTATAATAAGCCTAGGGAGAACAAAAATGACCTAAATTTTCAACCAATGACACAAAATCATATATTGGATGCACAAGATTGGTTAAAAACCCTAATTGGATTAAAATAAGCTTAGGGAGGACGAAAAGGATCTAAATGTTCAACCAATGACACAAAATCACTTATTGGATGCACAAGATTGGTCAAAAAGCCTAATTGGATTAGAATAAGCCTAGGGAGGACGAAAATGACCTAAATGTTGAACCAATGACACAAAATGACACAAAATCACATATTGGATCCATAACATTGGTTAAAAACCCTAATTGGATTAGAATAAGCCTAGGGAGGACAAAAATGACCTAAATGTTCAACCAATGACACAAAATGACACAAAATCACATATTGGATGCACAAGATTGGTTAAAAACCCTAATTGGATTAGAATAAGCTTAGGGAGGACGAAAATGACTTAAATATTCAACCAATGACACAAAACGACACAAAATCACATATTGGATACACAAGATTGTTTAAAAACCCTAATTGGATAAGAATAAGCCTAGGGAGGATGAAAATAACCTAAATGTTCAACCAATGACACAAAATGACACAAAATCACATATTGGATGCACAAGATTGGTTAAAAACCCTAATTGGATTAGAATAAGCTTAGGGAGGACGAAAATGACCTAAATGTTCAACCAATGACACAAAATCACTTATTGGATGCACAAGATTGGTCTAAAACCCTAATTGGATTAGAGTAAGCCTAGGAGGAACGAATATGACCTAAATGTTCAACCAATGACAAAAAATCACATATTGGATGCACAAGATTGGTTAAAAACCCTAATTGGATTAGAATAAGCTTAGGGAGGACGAAAATGACATAAATGTGCAACCAATGACACAAAATGATTTATTGGATGCACATGATTGGTCAAAAACCCTAATTGGATTAGAATAAGCCTAGGGAGAACAAAAATGACCTAAATGTTCAACCAATGGCACAAAATCATATATTGGATACACAAAATTGGTTAAAAACCCTAATTGGAATAGAATAAGCTTAGCGAGGACGAAAATGACCTAAATGTTCAACCAATGACACAAAATGACACAAAATCTCATATTGGATGCACAAGATTGGTTAAAAACCCTAATTGGATTAGAATAAGCTTAGGGAGGACGGAAATGACCTAAATGTTCAACCAATGACACAAAATCACTTATTGGATGCACATGATTGGTCAAAAACCCTAATTGGATTAGAATAAGCCTAGGGAGAACAAAAATAACCTAAATTTTCAACCAATGACACAAAATCATATATTGGATGCACAAGATTGGTTAAAAACCCTAATTGGATTAAAATAAGCTTAGGGAGGACGAAAAGGACCTAAATGTTCAACCAATGACATAAAATCACTTATTGGATGCACAAGATTGGTCAAAAAGCCTAATTGGATTAGAATAAGCCTAGGGAGGACGAAAATGACCTAAATGTTGAACCAATGACACAAAATGACACAAAATCACATATTGGATACACAAGATTGGTTAAAAACCCTAATTGGATTAGAATAAGCCTAGGGAGGACGAAAATGACCTAAATGTTCAACCTAAGACACAAAATGACACAAAATCACATATTGGATGCACAAGATTGGTTAAAAACCTTAATTGGATTAGAATAAGCCTAGGGAGGACGAAAATGAACTAAATGTTCAACCAATGACACAAAATGGCACAAAATCACATATTGGATGCACAAGATTGGTTAAAAACCCTAATTGGTTTAAAATAAGCTTAGGGAGGATGAAAATGACCTAAATGTTCAACCAATGACACAAAATCACTTATTGGATGCACAAGTTAGTCTAAAACCCTAATTGGATTACAATAAGCCTAGGGGGAACGAAAATGACCTAAATCTTCAACCAATGACAAAAAATCACATATTGGATGCACAAGATTCGTTAAAAACCCTAATTGGATTAGAATAAGCCTAGGGAGGACGAAAATGACCTAAATGTTCAACCAATGACACAAAATGACACAAAAACAGATATTGGATGCACAAGATTGGTTAAAAACCTTAATTGGATTAGAATAAGCTTAGGGAGGAAGAAAATGACCTAAATGTTCAACCAATTACACAAAATGACACAAAATCACATATTGGATGCAAAAGATTGGTTAAAAACCCTAATTTGATTAGAATAAGCCTAAGGAGGACGAAAATGACCTAAATGTTCAACCAATGACACAAAATAACACAAAATCACATATTGGATGCACAAGATTGGTTAAAAACCCTAATTGGATTAGAATAAGCTTAGGGAGGACGAAAATGACCTAAATGTTCAACCAATGACACAAAATCACTTATTGGATGCACAAGATTGGTCTAAAACCCTAATTGGATTAGAATAAGCCTTGGGAGAATGAAAATGACCTAAATGTTCAACCAATGACAAAAAATCGCATATTGGATGCACAAGATTGGTTAAAAACCCTAATTGGATTAGAATAAGCTTAGGGAGGACGAAAATGACCTAAATGTGCAACCCATGACACAAAATCACATATTGGATGCACAAGATTGGTTAAAAACCCTAATTGGATTAGAATAAGCTTAGGGAGGACAAAAATGACCTAAATGTTCAACCAATGACACAAAATCACTTATTGGATGCACAAGATTGGTCAAAAAGCCTAATTGGATTAGAATAAGCCTAGGGAGGACGAAAATGACCTAAATGTTGAACCAATGACACAAAATGACACAAAATCACATATTGGATCCATAACATTGGTTAAAAATCCTAATTGGATTAGAATAAGCCTAGGGAGGACAAAAATGACCTAAATGTTCAACCAATGACACAAAATGACACAAAATCACATATTGGATGCACAAGATTGGTTAAAAACCCTAATTGGATTAGAATAAGCTTAGGGAGGACGAAAATGACCTAAATGTTCAAACAATGACACAAAATCACTTATTGGATGCACAAGATTGGTCTAAAACCCTAATTGGATTAGAATAAGCCTAGGGAGAACGAAAATGACCTAAATGTTCAACCAATGACACAATCACATATTGGATGCACAAGATTGGTTAAAAACCCTAATTGGATTAAAATAAGCTTAGGGAGGACGAAAATGACCTAAATGTTCAACCAATGACACAAAATCACTTATTGGATGCACAAGATTGGTCTAAAACCCTAATTGGATTAGAGTAAGCCTAGGGGGAACGAAAATGACCTAAATGTTCAACCAATGACAAAAAATCACATATTGGATGCACAAGATTGGTTAAAACCCCTAATTGGATTAGAATAAGCTTAGGGAGGACGAAAATGACATAAATGTGCAACCAATGACACAAAATCACTTATTGGATGCACATGATTGGTCAAAAACCCTAATTGGATTATAATAAGCCTAGGGAGAACAAAAATGACCTAAATTTTCAACCAATGACACAAAATCATATATTGGATGCACAAGATTGGTTAAAAACCCTAATTGGATTAAAATAAGCTTAGGGAGGACGAAAAGGATCTAAATGTTCAACCAATGACACAAAATCACTTATTGGATGCACAAGATTGGTCAAAAAGCCTAATTGGATTAGAATAAGCCTAGGGAGGACGAAAATGACCTAAATGTTGAACCAATGACACAAAATGACACAAAATCACATATTGGATCCATAACATTGGTTAAAAATCCTAATTGGATTAGAATAAGCCTAGGGAGGACAAAAATGACCTAAATGTTCAACCAATGACACAAAATGACACAAAATCACATATTGGATGCACAAGATTGGTTAAAAACCCTAATTGGATTAGAATAAGCTTAGGGAGGACAAAAATGACTTAAATATTTAACCAATGACACAAAATAACATATTGGATGCACAGGATTGATTAAAAACCCTAATTAGATTAGAATAAGCTTAGGGAGGACGAAAATGACCTAAATGTGCAACCCATGACACAAAATCACCTATTGGATGCACAAGATTGGTTAAAAACCCTAATTGGATTAAAATAAGCTTAGGGAGGACAAAAATGACCTAAATGTTCAACCAATGACACAAAATCACTTATTGGATGCACAAGATTGGTCAAAAAGCGTAATTGGATTAGAATAAGCTTAGGGAGGACGAAAATGACCTAAATGTTGAACCAATGACACAAAATGACACAAAATCACATATTGGATACATAACATTGGTTAAAAACCCTAATTGGATTAGAATAAGCCTAGGGAGGACGAAAATGACCTAAATGTTCAACCAATGACACAAAATGACACAAAATCACATATTGGATGCACAAGATTGTTTAAAAACCCTAATTGGATTAGAACAAGCTTAGGGAGGACGAAAATGACCTAAATGTTCAACCAATGACACAAAATCACTTATTGGATGCACAAGATTGGTCTAAAACCCTAATTGGATTAGAATAAGCCTTGGGAGAACGAAAATGACCTAAATGTTCAACCAATGACACAAAATAACATATTGGATGCACAAGATTGATTAAAAACCCTAATTGGATTAAAATAAGCTTAGGGAGGATCAAAATGACCTAAATGTGCAACCCATGACACAAAATCACATATTGGATGCACAAGATTGGTTAAAAACCCTAATTGGATTAAAATAAGCTTAGGGAGGACAAAAATGACCTAAATGTTCAACCAATGACACAAAATCACTTATTGGATGCACAAGATTGGTCAAAAAGCCTAATTGGATTAGAATAAGCCTAGGGAGGACAAAAATGACCTAAATGTTGAACCAATGACACAAAATGACACAAAATCACATATTGGATCCATAACATTGGTTAAAATCCCTAATTGGATTAGAATAAGCCTAGGGAGGACGAAAATGACCTAAATGTTCAACCAATGACACAAAATGACACAAAATCACATATTGGATGCACAAGATTGGTTAAAAACCCTAATTGGATTAGAATAAGCTTAGGGAGGACGAAAATGACCTAAATGTTCAACCAATGACACAAAATCACTTATTGGATGCACAAGATTGGTCTAAAACCCTAATTGGATTAGAGTAAGCCTAGGGGGAACGAAAAAGACCTAAATGTTCAACCAATGACAAAAAATCACATATTGGATGCACAAGATTTGTTAAAACCCCTAATTGGATTAGAATAAGCTTAGGGAGGACGAAAATGACATAAATGTGCAACCAATGACACAAAATCACTTATTGGATGCACATGATTGGTCAAAAACCCTAATTGGATTATAATAAGCCTAGGGAGAACAAAAATGACCTAAATTTTCAACCAATGACACAAAATCATATATTGGATGCACAAGATTGGTTAAAAACCCTAATTGGATTAAAATAAGCTTAGGGAGGACGAAAAGGATCTAAATGTTCAACCAATGACACAAAATCACTTATTGGATGCACAAGATTGGTCAAAAAGCCTAATTGGATTAGAATAAGCCTAGGGAGGACGAAAATGACCTAAATGTTGAACCAATGACACAAAATGACACAAAATCACATATTGGATCCATAACATTGGTTAAAAATCCTAATTGGATTAGAATAAGCCTAGGGAGGACAAAAATGACCTAAATGTTCAACCAATGACACAAAATGACACAAAATCACATATTGGATGCACAAGATTGGTTAAAAACCCTAATTGGATTAGAATAAGCTTAGGGAGGACAAAAATGACTTAAATATTCAACCAATGACACAAAATGACACAAAATCACATATTGGATACACAAGATTGGTTAAAAACCCTAATTGGATAAGAATAAGCCTAGGGAGGACGAAAATAACCTAAATGTTCAACCAATGACACAAAATGACACAAAATCACATATTGGATGCACAAGATTGGTTAAAAACCCTCATTGGATTAGAATAAGCTTAAGGAGGACGAAAATGACCTAAATGTTCAACCAATGACACAAAATCACTTATTGGATGCACAAGATTGGTCTAAAACCCTAATTGGATTAGAGTAAGCCTAGGAGGAACGAATATGACCTAAATGTTCAACCAATGACAAAAAATCACATATTGGATGCACAAGATTGGTTAAAAACCCTAATTGGATTAGAATAAGCTTAGGGAGGACGAAAATGACATAAATGTGCAACCAATGACACAAAATGATTTATTGGATGCACATGATTGGTCAAAAACCCTAATTGGATTAGAATAAGCCTAGGGAGAACAAAAATGACCTAAATGTTCAACCAATGACACAAAATCATATATTGGATACACAAGATTGGTTAAAAACCCTAATTGGATTAGAATAAGCCAAGAAAGGACGAAAATGACCTAAATGTTCAATCAATGAAACAAAATGACACAAAATCACATATTGGATGCACAAGATTGGTTAAAAACCCTAATTGGATTAGAATAAGCTTAGGGAGGACGAAAATGACCTAAATGTTCAACCAATGACACAAAATCACTTATTGGATGCACAAGATTGGTCTAAAACCCTAATTGGATTAGAGTAAGCCTAGGGGGAACGAAAATGACCTAAATGTTCAACCAATGACAAAAAATCACATATTGGATGCACAAGATTGGTTAAAACCCCTAATTGGATTAGAATAAGCTTAGGGAGAACGAAAATGACATAAATTTGCAACCAATGACACAAAATCACTTATTGGATGCACATGATTGGTCAAAAACCCTAATTGGATTAGAATAAGCCTAGGGAGAACAAAAATGACCTAAATTTTCAACCAATGACACAAAATCATATATTGGATGCACAAGATTGGTTAAAAACCCTAATTGGATTAAAATAAGCTTAGGGAGGACGAAAAGGACCTAAATGGTCAACCAATGACATAAAATCACTTATTGGATGCACAAGATTGGTCAAAAAGCCTAATTGGATTAGAATAAGCCTAGGGAGGACGAAAATGACCTAAATGTTGAACCAATGACACAAAATGACACAAAATCACATATTGGATACACAAGATTGGTTAAAAACACTAATTGGATTAGAATAAGCCTAGGGAGGACGAAAATGACCTAAATGTTCAACCAATGACACAAAATGACACAAAATCACATATTGGATGCACAAGATTGGTTAAAAACCTTAATTGGATTAGAATAAGCCTAGGGAGGACGAAAATGATCTAAATGTTCAACCAATGACACAAAATGGCACAAAATCACATATTGGATGCAAAAGATTGGTTAAAAACCCTAATTGGTTTAAAATAAGATTAGGGAGGATGAAAATGACCTAAATGTTCAACCAATGACACAAAATCACTTATTGGATGCACAAGTTAGTCTAAAACCCTAATTGGATTACAATAAGCCTAGGGGGAACGAAAATGACCTAAATCTTCAACCAATGACAAAAAATCACATATTGGATGCACAAGATTGGTTAAAAACCCTAATTGGATTAGAATAAGCCTAGGGAGGACGAAAATGACCTAAATGTTCAACCAATGACACAAAATGACACAAAATCACATATTGGATGCACAAGAATAGTTAAAAACCCTAATTGGATTAGAATAAGCTTAGGGAGGACGAAAATGACTTAAATGTTCAACCAATGACACAAAATCACTTATTGGATGCACAAGATTGGTCAAAAAGCCTAATTGGATTAGAATAAGCCTAGGGAGGACGAAAATGACCTAAATGTTGAACCAATGACACAAAATCACATATTGGATACACAAGATTGGTTAAAAACCCTAATTGGATTAGAATAAGCCTAGGGAGGACGAAAATGACCTAAATGTTCAACCAATGACAAAAAATGACACAAAATCACATATTGGATGCACAAGATTGGTTAAACACCCTAATTGGATTAGAATAAGCTTAGAGAGGACGAAAATGACTTAAATGTTCAACCAATGACACAAAATGACACAAAATCACATATTGGATACACAAGATTGGTTAAAAACCCTAATTGGATTAGAATAAGCCTAGGGAGGACGGAAATAATCTAAATGTTCAACCAATGACACAAAATGACACAAAATCACATATTGGATGCACAAGATTGGTTAAAAATCCTAATTGGATTAGAATAAGCTTAGGGAGGACGAAAATGACCTAAATGTTCAACCAATGACACAAAATCACTTATTGGATGCACAAGATTGGTCTAAAACCCTAATTGGATTAGAGTAAGCCTAGGGGGAACGAAAATGACCTAAATGTTCAACCAATGACAAAAAATCACATATTGGATGCACAAGATTGGTTAAAACCCCTAATTGGATTAGAATAAGCTTAGGGAGAACGAAAATGACATAAATTTGCAACCAATGACACAAAATCACTTATTGGATGCACATGATTGGTCAAAAACCCTAATTGGATTAGAATAAGCCTAGGGAGAACAAAAATGACCTAAATTTTCAACCAATGACACAAAATCATATATTGGATGCACAAGATTGGTTAAAAACCCTAATTGGATTAAAATAAGCTTAGGGAGGACGAAAAGGACCTAAATGGTCAACCAATGACATAAAATCACTTATTGGATGCACAAGATTGGTCAAAAAGCCTAATTGGATTAGAATAAGCCTAGGGAGGACGAAAATGACCTAAATGTTGAACCAATGACACAAAATGACACAAAATCACATATTGGATACACAAGATTGGTTAAAAACACTAATTGGATTAGAATAAGCCTAGGGAGGACGAAAATGACCTAAATGTTCAACCAATGACACAAAATGACACAAAATCACATATTGGATGCACAAGATTGGTTAAAAACCTTAATTGGATTAGAATAAGCCTAGGGAGGACGAAAATGATCTAAATGTTCAACCAATGACACAAAATGGCACAAAATCACATATTGGATGCAAAAGATTGGTTAAAAACCCTAATTGGTTTAAAATAAGATTAGGGAGGATGAAAATGACCTAAATGTTCAACCAATGACACAAAATCACTTATTGGATGCACAAGTTAGTCTAAAACCCTAATTGGATTACAATAAGCCTAGGGGGAACGAAAATGACCTAAATCTTCAACCAATGACAAAAAATCACATATTGGATGCACAAGATTGGTTAAAAACCCTAATTGGATTAGAATAAGCTTAGGGAGGACGAAAATGACCTAAATGTGCAACCCATGACACAAAATCACATATTGGATGCACAAGATTGGTTAAAAACCCTAATTGGATTAGAATAAGCTTAGGGAGGACAAAAATGACCTAAATGTTCAACCAATGACACAAAATCACTTATTGGATGCACAAGATTGGTCAAAAAGCCTAATTGGATTAGAATAAGCCTAGGGAGGACGAAAATGACCTAAATGTTGAACCAATGACACAAAATGACACAAAATCACATATTGGATCCATAACATTGGTTAAAAATCCTAATTGGATTAGAATAAGCCTAGGGAGGACAAAAATGACCTAAATGTTCAACCAATGACACAAAATGACACAAAATCACATATTGGATGCACAAGATTGGTTAAAAACCCTAATTGGATTAGAATAAGCCTAGGGAGGACGAAAATGACCTAAATGTTCAACCAATGACACAAAATGGCACAAAATCACATATTGGATGCACAAGATTGGTTAAAAACCCTAATTGGTTTAAAATAAGCTTAGGGAGGATGAAAATGACCTAAATGTTCAACCAATGACACAAAATCACTTATTGGATGCACAAGTTGGTCTAAAACCCTAATTGGATTACAATAAGCCTAGGGGGAACGAAAATGACCTAAATCTTCAACCAATGACAAAAAATCACATATTGGATGCACAAGATTGGTTAAAAACCCTAATTGGATTAGAATAAGCCTAGGGAGGACGAAAATGACCTAAATGTTCAACCAATGACACAAAATGACACAAAATCACATATTGGATACACAAGATTGGTTAGAAACCCTAATTGGATAAGAATCAGCCTAGGAGGAACGAAAATGACCTAAATGTTCAACATATGACACAACATCATATATTGGATGCACAAGATTGGTTAAAAACCCTAATTGGATTAAAATAAGCTTAGGGAGGACGAAAATGACATAAATGTGCAACCAATGACACAAAATGACTTATTGGATGCACATGATTGGTCAAAAACCCTAATTGGATTAGAATAAGCCTAGGGAGAACAAAAATGACCTAAATGTTCAACCAATGACACAAAATCACATATTGGATACACAAGATTGGTTAAAAACCCTAATTGGATTAGAATAAGCCTAGGGAGGACGAAAATGACCTAAATGTTCAACCAATGACACAAAATGACACAAAATCACATATTGGATGCACAAGATTGGTTAAAAACCCTAATTGGATTAGAATAAGCTTAGGGAGGACGAAAATGACCTAAATGTTCAACCAATGACACAAAATCATATATTGGATGCACAAGATTGGTTAAAAACCCTAATTGGATTAAAATAAGCTTAGAGAGGACGAAAAGGACCTAAATAATCAACCAATGACCCAAAATCACTTATTGGATGCACAACATTGGTCAAAAAGCCTAATTGGATTAGAATAAGCCTAGGGAGGACGAAAATGACCTAAATGTTGAACCAATGACACAAAATCACATATTGGATACACAAGATTGGTTAAAAACCCTAATTGGATTAGAATAAGCCTAGGGAGGACGAAAATGACCTAAATGTTCAACCAATGACACAAAATGACACAAAATCACATATTGGATGCACAAGATTGGTTAAAAACCCTAATTGGATTGGAATAAGCTTAGGGAGGACGAAAATGACCTAAATGTTCAACCAATGACACAAAATCACTTATTGGATGCACAAGATTGGTCTAAAACCCTAATTGGATTAGAGTAAGCCTAGGGGGAACGAAAATGACCTAAATGTTCAACCAATGACAAAAATCACATATTGGATGCACAAGATTGGTTAAAAACCCTAATTGGATTAGAATAAGCTTAGGGAGAACGAAAATGACATATATGTGCAACCAATGACACAAAATCACTTATTGGATCCACATGATTGGTCAAAAACCCTAATTGGATTAGAATAAGCTTAGGGAGAACAAAAATGACCTAAATGTTCAACCAATGACACAAAATCATATATTGGATGCACAAGATTGGTTAAAAACCCTAATTGGATTAAAATAAGCTTAGGGAGGACGAAAA